>JAUYWI010094920.1:0-11957 GCA_034780595.1 Parotoplana pacifica | reverse complement strand
CGCCCTTGGTGACCACAAGGTTATTTTTTTTCGGGTGACCAAGGGTTTTGTTTTAAGATCTAGTTATCTCAAATAACCATTGTATTATTTTACGGTACATATAAATACTAACTGTAATTGAGTAATTGGTTATGCGTACTTGTAATATAGGCTGTATCATAAAAAAAATGATTGACTTTGTTCGAAAATTAACATATTAAAAAAATACTGCCAATGGAAGATAAGCTATTTAACAAAAAGGCTACCACTACATCTAAATCAAGCAATCATGAACGACATTGAATTTATTGTGAATCTTCAACAATATTTTAGAATGCAACAAGACTCCATTCTTACCAGAAAACATGCGTCTACAATATGATAATTCTCGGCTCCATACTGCACGGGATACAGGTTAATTTATTGAAAGTCAAAACATATGCCTGCTGCAACAACCTCCATATTCTCCAGACGTCAATCTTTGTGACAGTTACCTAAATATTTCCAAGGCTTGAGTTTATTTGCAACCATGCAATTAGAGACTTTCTCACAAAAGAACTCAGAATACACGAAGCTCTGAAATCGTCCACGAGTCACCATGGAGAGGATCCTATGTGTGACAACATATTTGTTAATTTATTCATTGCAATAAAATATACTAGGATTTTATAGCAAAATATATTATCGTTGACTAAAAACGATTGTTTTTTTATGATACAGCCTATATACATGCATTGTTGAAAAATGTTTTTAGATAAACCAGAAGTTATTAAATTCATTTTACAGATACATAGTTATAATAAAAGGAGGTGGCTAAACTTGTGAGTTGAAATATAAATAAAAAGAAAATAAATAAATAGACAATTTTTTTAAATTTAATAATTCTTAATAATAATAATTAAATTAAATTAAAAATTTTAATTAAACAATCAAGTCATAAACATAAATTATAGAGAAATTATATGCAAAAAATCATAGATAGAAAGAATCACAGAGATAAGTGGAAAATTGAAAATAGGAAAATACTAGAATTTACATTAAAAGAACTAAAGAGAGAGAAAAAAGAGAGAACAATTAGAAACCTTACTGTTTAAAATGTTACTGAAGGAAGAATGACGTTTTTTATTCAAGGATGTTGTATTTTAGGATGTAATAATCTTCTTTGGATCGTTTGTCTTTGGTGTTGTACCACTTTCCTTTTTCGAGAATACGTAAAGTTTCTCATTTTGCTCGAAGTCGTGGTCTATTTGAGAAAAGTGGAGGACAGCTTCATTGTCATTGGGATCGTCATCTGGTAGAATAAGGCTTTGTTTCATGCGTTTAGAAATATCTCGGTGTCCATTGAGTCTGTACTATAGATTAAATTATGTAGTTGTAATTGGTGTTAAGTGTTTTGGTGTTATAGTTGAACCTCCTTGTTTGGTAATATGTAGATTCTTGTTAAAAAAAAGTTTTTGGGTGGAGCAATGTGCTTACAAGAATTATAATTTTCATGTTACATGCTGAAATCGTGTTGTTTAAGTGAAATAGTCACCTAAATTTGGAAAACGTCGGAATGCTACCATAGGTGGGTGAATAAATATACTTTTAAGTCCTTCAGAAAATTATAAAAGATAGAAATAGTTTCGTAGAATGGAGACAACTCTTATTAGACGAGGATGATATTCTAAGATACACAGAATTTGATTTGTCTTTGCTTTGGGTTTGTAACAAAGGAGGTTTTGAATTTCTTTTTTTGTATTATCCATATGTATTTATTTGAATCCTCAATCTAAAAAAATGTCTATTTCTTCATTTGTATAGCACGTTTTTGTCTATTTACTTGTTTTCTTTTTATTTCCTTTGGCATTACCTTTTGATTTTAAATTATTTAGAAATCATTAGGATATATTATAAATTCTTTGTACCTAGGTAATTACTAAAAGCGATGTTTACTGTTTTTACTATGATTTTTTACTGATGATTTTTATGCTATTTCCATCACTTGTAAATTATGCTATTTTTCAGCACTATTATACATGAATGATTTTCAAGGTTATTTACATAATACATTATTGGCCAGTGAAATTTGGTATCGATCGATGGTGCAGCTAATCAAGGAAATCAAACCCACGAATGTTAGTGCTTTGCAGCAGATAATTCAACCTTGGAATCTTTGCAACAAAGAAAAACCTTGGAACCAAGGAAAAAGATTGTTTCAGTACGTAATGATAACTATTGTTGAGATCATTTGTTTTCAGTAACTTTTATTTAAATATAAAAGCATAAGATACTCGTTGTATTGACTCCATAAAAGAAGTCCAATTCTAGGCATAAATTAACTGCTCATGTGTAGTTTAAAAAAATATACCCCACTGTTGTTGCATTTTTTTCCGAAATTAAATGGAAACTAAACCAAAGATCCTACAGACCTAAACCATGTAGCATTATGGTCCTTAGATGAATATTGTCTGATATATCGTAAAACTAATACTCGAAGAATGTACAAATATATCTATGTAGAAAGAACGTCAATTGAATATTGATTTCCAGTTTACTGGCCGATATTAATTGTTTTTTTAGATATTATTTTTAATTTTCAAGTAATTAATTACCTATTTTTAAAAAGGTCTATTTTTGGGTTACCTAATTTATGAGCTAATAATCTGATGCTTGATGAAGTTAGGTAACCCAAAATAATTAGGTAATTAATTATTATGTACTTACAGGGAAAAAATGAAAATCAATATCTATGAAATTATTTACCAGAAAAACAACAAATATATCGGCCAGTAAACCGATATTTGATATTTCTTGACTTTCTTTCTGGAGCCGGTTCGTGCACTTACTATTCATTATTATATAAATTGACAAAGCATTCTTTAGAAAAATAAATGCAAAACCTGGTGTTTATGGTCAAAATAGTAAAAATTGTCCTGAATTGCTCTTTATCTGTTGGTCCATATTTCTGATGGTTCTGCGCCAGCTTGCTGCTCAGGTAAGACACATCATAGAAATAAATGTAGTTCAATAACAACGCGACAACTAATTCCTAAAAATAAAATTGTAGGTACGAGCTTTCAAAATAAAAGGTAATTTTTATAATGACCATTCTTCAAAACTCGTCTTTTTAAAATAATAAACCGTTTATGTACCTAAATAATTTGTAAAATAGAAATTTGTCATTCATAACACAAATTCTTATTTTGGTATTTCTCGGACTTGCGATTTATGGTTGCCTACTAAAAATGATACAAATGTTAAATAAATTACAGCCATTAGACATTTACTATTGTAGGTGTGATTCGGAAATCAATCATTTATTTTGAGATCTTGAATTTAACCAACTGTAGATACGCTAAAATATAAAATAACCAATATTATAACGGAATTATTAAAAATCATAACCCTGTATATAAATTCCGCTTATTCGCATACATTAATTTTGAAATATTTTGTCAGCAGCATTTTTCGGATAGATTGGCCTAAAGGCCAGAAAGTTGGTTAGCCAAAATATGGTTAGCTGTACTTTTCTGGTAAGCATAGCTCTAATGAAAGTAGGTACATAGGTATTTTGGTGTATAAATTAAATTATTTAAAAAAAAGAGCCTAGATTTTTAAACTGTGATCATGGTCGTTATACATTGAGTGCACCCACTATTATGTCATAAATGTTCGAAACATTAATTGACCAGGACCTGCTTTGACAGCGTGAGCATTCTTTAATTAAGAACAGGCTTTCCAATATATGTTTTCTAAATATCTTCTACTTTCTCTCTTCTTATATTACTATAGCAATTTTTACTCTCTTTTATATCTTTGATATAAAATATAAGAATATTTTATATTGCTCAGGCTGTGATTATGCCTGGATGATGAGGCCTATCATTAGCGAGTAATATAAGTAGTATATTAAATTGTATTTTTTAAATATTACTCTAAACACATATAAATTAAATTATTTTTTAAAAGGATTTTAAAGCCTAGATTTTTAAACTATGATCATGCCCGTTAATTGAGTGCACCTACTATCATGTAATAAATTTGCGAAACAACTAGAGAATAGACGAAATCTGAATTCAGGATGTTCAACTATTAATTGTTTTTATTTCTTATTAAATAGATTTCTTATTTTTTAGAATAATGAAAAAATTAGAATTTAAGTATAAAGACGAATACATCGGCTTTGATAAACGAGGCAGGATAAATACAACCACGTTTAAGGTTTTTAATTCCAAAGTACGTTTATTGTCTAGGAGGAGGAAAAGAATTCAATGGACTCAGGTGAGAATGTGGTTTTATATTGGATAGACTATTTTTAATTTTCTTTATAGGTTTTTATTAATGTTTATCTTTATTTACGGAAAATTCTTCTCTCAACTTAAAACAATCATAATATATTGCTTATCCGATTGGGAGGAGATTCATCGTTTTTCCCAAACAACAACCAAATTTTCAGCCAAGCATAATTTATATCATTTACATGTCTCTGTCTTTATAATGTTAGGTTGGTACTTGGTCTCAAAGCAGCAAATTAGGAGTTGTGAAATCCAAACTTCAAATTGATGGTGTTACATGGCCAGGCAACGCAAACAAGCCTCCTAAAGGAAGACCAGCAAAATTCAAATTAAAAGTAGCAACTCTCAGGGAAAATCCTTATGTAATGTATGGAAAAATCCAAGTATGTATAAACTATCAAAATATATTTAATTTGATTTTCTAGCAGACAAGTTGTCAGAAACAAACATAAATCTAAAAAATATTATCTAAATTAGATTTATAAATCAAAGTAACCAGATAGAACTGTAATTTTAGATTTTAATTAGTGAAAGAACAAGGCTTCTAGTAGATATAATAAAAGTGATTTGCAGCACAAGATTTACAAAATTAGATTGTATACTCGTATAAGATTGTAAAATGCCAACTTTTTTAAACATATTTAGTTGAAGCATCATTACTAAATGATTAATTATCCAAACGATAGGCACAAAAAAAATTAAACTTTATTGATGCGATAGTTTGCAGAAACGATTGCAGACTTTGGGTCGATTGTTACCACAAAGAATTTCAGAAGTTTGACTTTTTGATATGAAATCACGTACATCTTTTTTAAAATGCTACTTGAAAACTTTTAAAAATTAATAAACGATTTTCATTTTATTGAAATTCTGAAATTTTCTTAATATTAATGCTTTAGGATATTACGGAATTAAGGTCAAACTGTTGTTTCTTTTTTTATCGCGATTGGATTTTTTAGTTTTTGAAATCAAACATGTTTTGTGTGATTTATAATTCAAATTTCTAGCACATTTAACTCATAAGTGGGATATTTAAAAAAATATAATTAAACAATTCATTTAACCCAGAAATTATCCATTTATTGATTCATGTAGACAATAAAGATGGTGAGATAATATTCAACTGGTAAGACAAAACACAGAATAGTGATTTTAAACTATTTATATACCAAGACAACTAGTCAGTTGTTATTTAGAAAGTATCATTCGAGATGGAGCTGGACAATAATTGAGATTAATGCACGTTGCCTGTAATTTATAAATAATGTAATGATCTTTATGAACTATTATTGCTCACAATGGTTAGTGGGATGTGTTTATACTTAACGTGCAAAAGGAGACTGGATAAAGGATAATGTGCTTCTACAAAATTTAACCTCCTCTGGTTTAAACTATACAACTGTAATTTTTTTATACATAAATTTATTAATTTATATTTGTACTTTTATAGTTTTATTTATAATTTGCAATAAAAAGTGTTCCTTAAATTAAATAAAAACCTATACTTTCCTGGTTCGCTTTATTTGACTGATGTCTATAGCGCTAAGTGTATTTTGCTAGTAGGTACATGCGATCTGGTTCTACATACATGCGCTTACCGTACAATATGTCAGAATCAGTATAGAACATTAATTATTACACATAATAATGCAATACACAGATTTTCATTCAATAGACTGATAACCTTCTAAATGTAGTTCACCTTCTCCCTCAGTTTGGTCCATTAATATTTTTAAAGCAAAAAATTCTGTAGCCTAGTGCATTAAAATTTAATTTGATTTAGTAAAATCTTCGTTGGTGTGGGTAAATTATGGCGTGTAAGATGTGTGTCTATGGATGTTGTATAAAAAACTCACTCATGTCATAATAAGATTTTTTTAAAGATGTGACATTACTTATCGTTGTTTCCAAAAACAAATTGCTGTTCAGTATCGTTGTAACAATGAAAATGGCCCTATTACGTCTTTTATTTTTTACAGTAGAGACAAAATGTAGACTAATTATATATCTTTTATCGCAAATCTTTAATTAATGTAATTTGTAAAAGTTAATTTTAAAAGAACTTATTTGAAAAACATTGAATATTGAAAATCATCAAAAATTCAATGCGCCCATTTGTTTGTCACGATAACGGTGTAGAGGATATTTGTATGGTGTCAATAGAACTGTAATTTCCAAATAGTCTCCTTTGGTTCTGGAAAGTTGGATAGGTGTCAATAAGAGAAAAGTGTTAATCTTATTATAGGAAGGTGGCACTTGTGACTCGAATACAGTTCTTTGTCGCGTTCGTCGCACTGTCAATGTTACTGACAGTGAACTTGACGAGGCGTCCATACACGATCCTTTTGCTACCACGCCTGGACCAACAGAGGGAGGCAATATATCATCTAGCAACTCCACCCAATCACCCTGGTCCTCTGCATGCTGTGCTGGTCTGACCATTGATATCCTAATTGAACTGATGAAGGACTTGAATTTTGAGGTTGATTTGTTTGAAGTTCCTGATGGAAAATGGGGTATTTGGACAGTAAGTTTTAGTTAATTCTATTTATTATTGATTTCTGATTGGTTTTCTTTAGAATTTATTTATAACAACAGCTGTAAATAATTTTATGATTGCGACGGCAAGTAAAAATTTGGAGATTAACTGTTCTTTATTTCTTTGAAATAATATTAATATGTGTCTTCCATTACCCCATACATACATATAAGTTCTTATACTTAATTTTGTACGCATTTTGAAAGATGCATACTTGTGTATTGAAGATTTCACTAAATACATATAATCATTATTTCAGAATTTTCCAAAATCTTTTACGAGCACTGTTGTAGTAAATCATGTTATCTGAGACAAAATAATTGGTCACTTAATGCCTCGTAGACTTCGCTAAAAATTAACATGTTAGACTTGGGGGGAGGGGTAAAACTACCCCCCTAAATTGTCATACTTCCTGTGAATGGATTGGGCTGAAATTTGGTAGGTACACATCTAGGACAAAATTAGAAAAAAATCGATAATGGGACCGATCTAAGATTCGATGACGTTGTCGGGTCCAAAAATTAAAGTTTGTCCGATTGACCTCAAATTTGCTGTATAGATGTGCCTAATATGAAGGAATTCCAACTATCTATTCATGTTTTATTAGGAATTAAATTTTACCCTTTTTTCCTTTTTAAATTTATAGCATTTCTAAATATAGTCCATTTTTGACATGAAAATATTCATAACTTATAATTGGATCCATATTTCTTTATGAAATTTTCTACAGTTCTTCAAGAACTACTCCTACAGAACAGAGAGGAATTTAAAAAATTCTATACAACTTAATTTTTGATTAAAAGTTAAATGCATAAAAACTGGGCTTGGATATCAGATTGTACCCTATGCGCAAAAATGAATATTTTTAAAACCGATTCTACATGTCAAACATAAAGTCGTTGGAAAGTTCTAAAGAAAATATTAATCAATAATATCGATATTTGACTTCAGAATTTGAAATTTTGTAAAATTGATATTTCTCATTTGGGGCCCAAAGTCATATTTTCAGAGGGCTGGCAGGTGATCTTTAAGTCACTAATTTTATTTCAAATTTTCTACAGAGCTTATGCACCTAGTAAGGCCTCCCAAACCACTGGAATTACAAAAAAAATATTCGAAAGCTTTTTTAAAATAAACATTATCGTTTATTTTTAAACTCAGGTTGCACCCTGATAACAAAAACCAATATTTTTAAAAATCTGGAATATAAATCAAACTATGATGTATTTGCAACAAATACCCCAAATGTTAATTAATTCTATTAATATTTAGCTTCAGGATTGATTTTTTTCAAAAAGTACATTTTGAAACCAACTTCATTTGTTTAGAAGGCCGTCACGTGCACCTAGAGAGGTCGGACCTAAAAAAACTGCACCAAAAAATTCCGAAAGAGAATATTTGTACATTGATTCCAAATTTCATGGCAATCGGTTTGAGTTGTTTTTGAGAAATCTGCAAAAAAACCCTTAAGGGGGTAGTTTATCCCCACCCTCGAAGTCTATGCGGTATTATATGGTATTTAGTAAGATTCACATATTGCTTAAATAGTACGAGTATGACATATTAAAGGTTGTGATATACCAAAAGATTGTGTTGGGCATTATTGAACATATTATTTTTCTTGGGGAATTTTTTGTCTGTGTGAAATAAACATGCAAAGCTTGACTGGTTTTGTTTTTTATTTTTGTTTTCTGCAGTAAAGATTTATTCTACATGTAGTAAATTAATAAATGATTGACTCATAATTAAACTGATTTATTAGTTTTTAAGATATTAATTTCTTTAACGAATTAAGAGAAATTGTTTTAATATAATCAATTCATTTTCTTTAAACAATTCCTGTCTTTATTTTTTGGAAGAAGGTACGACTTTCGAGTTTAAATACTTAAGTAATTACGTTCCAGTCTTGTATACTAAATGTTTAATAAATTTATTGTTTTGGAAACTGTTATCTATTCAGAAACTTTAAATTACCTGTGCATGTTACATAATAATGTATCTTTTTCAAACTTGTGTTAAAAAAATAATTACTTTTTCAGCCTGAAGGCTGGAATGGCTTAGTTCGAATTCTGCAAGACCGAGGAGCCGACATGGTAGTGACGTCATTAAAAATCACTCCCAATAGGAGTGCTGTAATCGATTTTAGTGTGCCTTTCCAAGTGACTGGGATTGGGTTAGTGGTTATGCTCAGGGAAGGAGCTATATCAGCAACCGCTTTTCTTGGTAAATATGGAGTCTATTTCAAAGATATTAAATATCCGACTTTATAATTCTTTTAAAACATAAATCAATTATTGAGTGGACATACATTTCCTATTACTTACAATTGTATACCACAATGTGGAACATTATTCACATTACATGTATATTGCTATAAGTAACTCGCGTTATAAAAAGTTGATGTAATATTTTACAATTTCAGAGCCTTATGATTTAGCTTCCTGGCTTGTAATCCTGGTATTTAGTGTGCATTCTTGTGGAGCAGCCGTGTTCATTTATGAATGGCTCAGTCCAAATGGCCTAGATCGAGGAAACATTCCACAACGAGGTAAAAAATATTATGTGACAGATAGAATGTATGATGATTGATAGAATGGATGATGATGGATTGACTGGATAATATTTGATAGACTTGATCGTACTTGATAGAATGTGTGATGATTCATATAATGAATTATGGATGATTGATAAAATGAATGATTCTTACAGTGGATACTAATTGAAAATATAATTGATAGAATTGAAATTAATTAATAGAATGAATGATGGTTGATGGAATAGATGACAATTGTTAGATTGGATGATGATTCATAGCATAACTGATGATTCCTAAAATGGATTATGCTTAATGGAATGCATAATAAATTGAAAAAATATGGTTGATAGAATGAATTATGATCGATAGAATGGATTGTGTTTCATAGAATGGTTGATGGCTGATTGATTGGATTATGATTGATAGATTGGATGATTGATAAAATGTGTAACGATTTATAGAATGGATAATAATTGATAGAATTTTTGAACGATGATTGACAGAATAGAAAAATTTATGATGCTTACAGTAAAATTGCATTGAAAATCAATTACTTTAATGTATTTTGTTGAAATATTAAATTAGAAGCATTTCTAATAATGTAATGTAGGATAGTTTTTTTTATATCGATAGGTTATCTACAATATGAAATTATATTTAATGAAAAGATGTATATATGTATACAGAGGCCGAAAAAATCAACTTTAGAGGCTCATAGCTTGAAAACTTCTCAACCAATTTTAACGAGTTTTTTTATAATCACATAATTGCTGTTGTTGTATTGTGACTTTGCGGAGATATTCCCTATCATTACATGATTATTATAAACACTATAAATATAAGTTTATTTAATAATAGTTAGATACCTATAGACTAAATTTCCGTTGAAAAATAAGATTCTAACATAATAATTAATGTGTGACTAGGAATACCAAAAAATACAATAACAGCAATGCATTTTTAGCATATTTCTAGATACTAAGGTATAAGTGTTGTGCTATTATAGGCCCCGGCAAAAAATGTTCGTTTTTTGTCAACGTTTATATTAATAATTACAATGTTACAACATATCAATATGTAGATTAATAATACTCTATGGATATCTATGGATATATAAAACAATTTTGAAAGCAATTGCCAGCTTGGGAAATAAGGTTACAGAATGACAATGCCGGACCACATGTGGCAGTACTAGTACGTGAATGGCTTTCCAATCAAAACATATCTTTGCTTGCTGCAACAACCACCATATTCCCCCGACACCAACCTTATGGATCGCTACATATTCAGAAAATATGAAACGGCTCGACGTGGAATCAATGTTGCTGATTCCAACAAAATTTTCGAAAACTGGAGATTTTTATGAGTAACAACGTTACCCAAGGAATTTGAATGTCTCAAAGGGGATCTTCTAGCTGTAGTCAACAACAATGGTGATTATGTGGTGTAAATTTGTGAACATTAATTTATTGTAATCTATGTGGTGTAAGTGAATTTTAATCTATTGTAGTCTATTGATATGTTGTAACATTGTAATCATTAATATAAACCTTGATTAAAAAACGAACTTTTTTGCCGGAGCCTATAAATAGAGAGATACGTCAGGATAGATTACTCATATTGCAGGTGACAGCTATTAGCAATCACTTGCTTGGGACAATAGTTGCGTATCTCTACTTGCATAAGAGAGAGAAAATTATGTTTGAGCAATTAGTAACTTGTAGAGGATGGGTTTGTAATTATAGATTTATGTAGGTACAAGATTGTTTACGTCAGTTAGCTAGCCAGCCAGATCTTAAAATTCAAGATTGAATATTATGATTCAAAATATCATTATGACAATATTTTATTATATACCTATTTAAAACTGAAGTTTCTCATAATAAAATGGCGTAAACAAGAAGATAGAAAAAAAACAAAGTTTTTAAAGGAAATGTATGAATTGATAGGCAATGAATTATCAAAGCGGGAAAAGTACAGAAACAAGGTTTTTATGAAGCGATTTAGTTTTTTGAAATTGTAAAAGAAAACTAGATACAGATAAACCAATTCATACATAAAAATTTCTGGTAACAATAGTAGCTATATTTAGCTGTTTCTAGTAGTTTTGTATTTCCTATCAGATTTTACCACTTTGATTATAGAATATAATTTCATTTTAGTTTGTACTACTTAGACTACGCTGAATGAAAAGATCACTTTTTATATATGCATTGTTTGCCTGTATATAGTTTACTTTAATGTTTCATAAACTAAATTGCTTTTGATCATACATTTACTTTAAAAACTTTTTTTTCCATCTTCTTGAATAACATTTTTTGCGTTTTTAGATAAATAATATATTAAACGGTATCGAAGTCAATATTTTATAAAATGCTAATTGTGGAAATTTCTTATTTCTTCTTGGGTATTCAAGAATTTGAATTCATATTATTTATTTTCAGATGTTTATTGACTTTGTTACCTCTAATATTTTAAAATATCATTTATCTAAAACCACAATAACATTCATATAGTGAAAACCATAGACTAAATATACCTACATAGACTATCCACTCAAACATTTTGAATGTATGCACCGGTGATTTTACAACTACTGACTAATATTGATATGCAGAATTCAAAT
>JAUYWI010094909.1:0-11957 GCA_034780595.1 Parotoplana pacifica | reverse complement strand
TAGCAATTTTTACATTTTGACAGCATTGCCACTGTTGTCTGACACTTGGATATATTGGCTACTATAAAATATCTAAACAAGGTATTTCTAGTTTTGCAGAGGTAAAAAATATATTTTATGTATGGTCTGTGATTAATAATTTATGTGTTCTGTTTTAGTATCAATAAAAAAATTATTACATGCAGTCCATTGGATTTCATAAAATATAGAGAAAATCTATAAATTCAGTAACATTGGATACTTTTATGTGTCCAAAAAAATACTCAGTATTATTATTCTGAGTTATCAGTCATAATGTGAACAGTCAAAAGTTGTAGTATTCTGAAGATGGCTGGAAACAGCATTTTTAGCAATTTTTACATTTTGACAGCATTGCCACTGTTGTCTGACACTTGGATATATTGGCTACTATAAAATATCTAAATGAAGAATTTTGTTGTTGTCAGTAAAATTTGACAAAAATCAGTAACTAACAGGCAACATAACATTTGTCTGAAAGTTAAAAAACTGCTGTAATATTTAAACAAGGCAGGCAGATTCTGTGAATAGAATAAAAAAAACAGGTTGCATTTTTTTCTTTTCAGTCAAAGTAGTCTTTATAAAATTGTGTGAAATCTGTAAATTGATTAGAGGGTTATATGTTTGAAATGTCAGAATGGTGTCAAATAAAAATCATTAGAGATATTGAAGTACAATTTGAGATCTACTAGTTCTTATTACATATGTGTTCAATTTAGAGAAGGTCAAAATAGATCATTTGTCAATTTGCCATGGAATGACACATAGGCTGTACCCAGCAAATGTCATTGTAATAATTGAGAATTTTTTATTAAATGGCTAAATGATAATAACGATTTTTCAATTACATGGTAAATAGTATTAGTACTCATGCCAAAAATTCACTAAGGATAGTGCCATGCATGGATTTGATGAAATGGAATAATAGTGCTATTATTACAATACAATTTTTATAATTTTAATACTAATAATATTTACTAATAATTGTTATGTAATAGAAAATTCAGAATTATTATAATATATTCTTACAATTTTAATTTGCTAAGATTTACTAATATACTTTGCAGTGTAATAGAATATTTATAATTGTTACTAGTGCAACTTATCATATAATATCTACTGTGAATATTTAAACTAGAAGGGCTGCAAATAGCTGTATCCCATGGGATACCAACTTTTTTGGATTACTAAATTTTATGTCGTTTATTGGAGTAATTCCAACTAATGCAATGTCTGACTTGGAATTGGAAGTCCATGACATCCAAGCATTGGAGTCACTACCAATGGATGTAGTTGGTTATTGGACAATGTTGGCTAACACCAACAAATATCTATCAATGGTCCGGTTGGCTCAAGCCATTATTGTTCTGCCACATGGAAATGCAGAGGTGGTGCGGGTTTTTAGCAACCTAATGGATGTCATGCACTACATAAGGCTTTCATTGGATCTATTTGCAGTTAAGACACTTATTGTTGCCAGGTCTTGTTTGGCTGTCAAAGAATGGACCACCCAAACCATGCCAGTGACTTCATTTCTTTATTTGGCATCAACTGCTCATGCAAGCAATCAAAAACGACTAATGAAAAAAATAAGGGGCAGACAAAAGTGCAAAGTAAGATTTGGAAAAACAGATAGCTGAAGAGGTGAGCACTGCCCAAGCACACAGTGATACAATAAAAAATCTACAGCACTCATCAAGTGAGAATGAAGAGCAAATTGCAGGTGGATTTGCAGCAGAGGGCACAAAAGTCTGGTGAAGAACTTGAGAATGTGTGCAAAAAGCAACAAAAATAAAATAAAATTGAAAAGGAAGACAGCATGAAACAGCAAAAATAGCTAATAGTCTTATAAAACAAAATGCAAAAACCATTGTTGCCAAAGAGGGAGAGCCTCTGGCTAAGAAATCAAAATTACATTATAGTCCTTAGTTGGTTCAGATTGTATTATGTATGCAAATACAAATTTAAAGACCTGCCTACAATTACCATATTTTTTTCAATGAATCCTTTTTATATTTATGTCTTACATTCCCAATATACAGTACTCAGAATACCTTGTTATTCTACTCCTTATATTTTATTCCCCTTTTTTGGTTGTGTATGATCAACTAGAATCATACTAGTGGGGTATAATACAACAGAATCTTGTATATAGAAACCTATTTACATTCTCAGTACATATACTGTAAAAAGTACAAAAGCCTTGTTATTATACTATTTTTACTTAGCTATGCTATCTATCAAAATATATAGATAAAGAACATAACATGCAGGTTTGAAATTTTGGTGATCTTTTTGACGGGTTTAAGAAAATGATAATGATACTTTGGAAATGCCCAACTTTTTTAGAATGCCCGAAAATTTAAAAATTGGCTTGTAGGAGCACTGAATTAATATATTAACTCAACTACTATCAAAGCAATTTGTCAATAGGGAACAAAAGAGTAGATTATTAAGAATTTTTAGTTGGTGTTTATGAGAACAACTTGGCACTCACATTCACCAGCAGTCTGGATAGCTCACTGGGTAAGACACTCGCCTTACATGCCAGATATTCTAGGTTCGAGCCTACCTATGACTGATGAGACTCGAAGAGGTCAAAACGGGTCTCATAGTGGCTTTGATGGTGAATCAAAAATTAATTTAATATTCAATATATTCAAATTTTAAAAATGTTGTGGAAGGTAGTTCTAATTATTAATTCAAATCTTTTTAATTTATTGAAATTGGTCAAGTGGTTCAATCATTGAAGGACAAATATATTTGTCTAGGTAATTATTGACAACAATATAAAAAATAGAAGGAAAAGCATTTAAATTTTTAAGCAGGGAATGTGATTTTTTCATAATATTATAAAAAATCGTATTGGCGACTTAATGCAGGTTTGATTCAATTATTGTATTTTTTCATAATGTAAAAAACTATACTAATGAAGCTCTCATTGATAACCAAATGGTATGTGGCTGACCTCTAAATTCCACACATAATAAGAACTAGGGTCAAAGAGGTTAAATCTCAAATTGTACATCAATATCTCTAATGATTTTCAATTTACAGATATCATACAAGACACAACATTTGACTGAAAAGAAAAAAATAGTAGCTGTTTTTTTTTATTCTATTCATAGAATCTGCCGGCATTATTTAAATATTACATCACTGTTTTTTAAACTTTCAGACAAATGTGTTTGCCAGTAAGTTACTGATTTTTGTAATATGAAAATATAAACAATCAAGCCACACCAAATTTTACTGACAACAATATATCCAAGTGTCAAGTATATTTTAGTTGTCAGACAATGGTACCAATGCTTTCAACATGTGAAAATTGCCAAAACTGCTGTTTCCAGCTATCTTCAGAATACAACTTTTGACTTTTTACATTTAGGTTCATAATATTTTGGCAACAAAGACTTCACATTATGACTGATGACTCAGTATAATACTGAGTATTTTGAGGACACATAAAAGTTTCCCATGTTACTGAATATATAGATTTTTTGTTATGAAATCCTATGAATTTTTTATTGATACTAAAAAGCACAAATTATTTATGACTGACCATACATACAATATATATTTTACTTCTGAGAAACTAGACATACCTTGAACATCTTTTGATACATGTTGTGCAGGCCAAGCATATCCACATCCAAATTGTGCATGACATTCACCAAGTAGTTGTTGCCATGTATGTTTGTCACTTCTCTCTCTCGGATATTCTTCCACATCATAGCTGAAAATAACAATGATAAATTACACCAAAATGTTTGGACAATGCAAAAGTTATTACTTCACAATTAACCAATCTCCAACTGAATAATTTACATTTTCTGGATCCACCTTTTTGACATCAGAATAAGGAGCTGTGAGTAAATCTGTTAAGGAACATAGTATGCCATTTCATTATGAATCATTTCCACAAAATGGGACATTAGTGTAAACTAAAAGTATATAAGTTATGCTAGACAACAGCCAGACTTGTATCCTTGTAGTTTATGCCGGTGTGCTATTTTTTCCAATGTATCATATTGAAATGGCATACTAAATATGTTCCTTAACAGATTTAATGGTGGATCCAGCAGATGTTAATTATTCAGTAGAAGATTGGGTGATTGTGAAGTAAGTACTTTCTACAGCAAATAACTTTTGCATTGTCCAACTATTTTTGTGTAATTTATCAATGTTATTTTCAGTTATGATGTGGAAGAGTATCCAGGAGAGAGAAGTGACAGACATACATGAACAAATTTGGATTTGGATATGCACAACATGGATAAAATGAGGATCAAATCTTATAAAATAACTGGACATCATGATCACAGTGAGTATGATTTCTTATACACTTGATCTGCCATAAACCATCAATCACTGTCAATCATCACTACATACAATGCCCCAAAAGGTTAGGGGGCAGCTCTGTCACCCCTGAAAAAATACATTATATAATTTACCATATTGACATGGTCAAAAATACCTCTGGCAAGCAGTGCTGTCTCCATCGAATGTGTACATGTGGTTTCCTTATTGACTGAAAAGGATCGTTCAACTATTTTAACTTTAGTAGGTAAAATGTTTACCATAAAATTTATATTTATTATATATAATACCTTTGTTAAAATCTCTTGGTTTACCAGAGACTTTAATTTTGAGGTGGCTTGGCTGTATGGATACTTACTAAACAACCACAAATAATTGCATCCCTTATATTTTTTAACTTTTAGTAAAACAATACATCAAACTCACATAACACATTAGCATTTCATTTTAACCCATAGCTGAAATGTAAAATTATGTAGGTACCATTTTTTAATATGTTTTATATTATTATTGCATAATTGTTGGATATATAAATCTTTGGAAGTACCCATTTTTAAATGGTGTTTACATTAATTATTGTTTACAGAACTGCTTGTGTAACACTTCAGGACAAATCAGTTAAAATGCAGTCCCCAATTTTTGGCACTAATTTTCTGGGTTTTCATTGTTTAACTTTGATGACCCTGAATGCCTAAGAATAAATTAAAATTTATGAGCCAGACCAAAGAATTATGCACAACAATTCTATATTTTCATTAAAACAATAAGGAATGGGTTACATCAGAAATTAACCAGTGAGAAACTGATTTATTTAGATCAGGGTGGAATTTGGTATTGAATAAAATTTCTACTGCTTTTCATGCAGTGTCACTATGAATATTAGAAGTTAAATCATTAATTTTCATGTCAGAAAAAAAGGCTCGATTCTGTCTAGCATGGAAATGGGCAAACTCAGAACTGTTGGTAGTATGAATGCAATGTTCATGAATATGAGATACCAAGGTATGGTGTGTTTTGCAAACATACCTTAAATATAGTGTAAACAAAAATTACTATGAACAATATTTTGTGGAAGTACAAACACATTTAACAGGGTAAAAATGGTAACTTTTAGGTAACAGAGCAGAAAGGGTGGATTCGGAGGTTAGAGTAATTTAATAATAAAAGGAAGTTTGTATTTTTTTGTTAGTGATAGAATTAAAGCCATCATTTAATTTAATGTAGGATGCTGGTGGATGCTGGGTGGAGGTGATTTTAGAGAATTGGTTTTGCTATTGAATTTGAAATTATTGTTCTCTTATAACTTTGTTTCACTTTACAGTGTAATCAAGACTTAAAAAAAATAGAATTGTTGTGTATAATTCTTTGGTTTCTCTCTCCTATATTCTAATTTATAATGGTGGTCATACTGGATTATGATGTCATAGAAGTATGTAATGACCTTAAAATGTGAACCATGTGAAAACTAAAAGAATTAGGTAGTTAACATGAAGCACCATACTTTTATATGAAAGATAAATATTAATAAAATTAGTCAAACTACTATAAAATTTAAGTAAGTAAGTAAGGCTTGTTATGAATTTGGTTGTTTTGCCACTCCAATGAGGGTAAACTTAGCTAATTAGAATTTCATAGGTTTTTCCAGGTCCGGCAGTTAGATGCATAGTATTTGAAGAATTCTATGTCGTTTCTACTTTTGATGTTGTTGTAAATGTGCTGTGGTAGTTGATTATTGGTGTAATTGTGCTCTATGAGATGTGTGATATTTGGTTAGAGATGTGTTTGCGATAGAGGTTTCCCGTAATACAATGGAGGTGTTTTCTGTATGTAATATCAATTTTGTCTCTAGTGACTTCTGTGATGCCCCAAGTGTCACTGTTGTATAGGAGGATAGGTTTCCCCAGGCTGTTGTAGAGTTTTGTTTTAATAGATTGTTTGTATCTTCTGCTCCAGAGTTTTTTCATGCAACCACAGGCTTTTTGGGAGAGGGTAATTTTGTTATTGACATATTCATCTCCTAGGAGGCTGCTTAGTTTGGTTTTACAGCTGAGTGTGATAATTTCAGTTTTGCATTCAATGACCTCCAGGTTCCATATTTTGAATTTGTAGGAGATAATTTTGAGGCTAGTCTTTGGTTCTGGTACATTTTTTGTATGAAGTCATAGTCATCAACATAACCAATGCCCCTGATTGGAATGTGGTGAGGTGGTTTGGTGATGAAGTTTCTAGCATCTCTAATAGCTGCTTCTAGGTAAATAATGGTGAATAGGATTGGGCTAAGACAATCTCCTTGTGGTGTTCCTATTGTAATGTTGATGCGGATGTGTGGTTGCCATAACTGATGTTGCTGATAATTTATTGAATCATTCTTGTTTCATCTTCATTCAGAAAGACTTTTTTGATGTGGCCAAAGGCTTTACAGAGGTCAATTCCCAGGATGGTGTAGGACATTCTGTATTTCTCAGCTTTTGCAATAAGCCATCTGTGGCACCAGACTACATCTGATGTGCTTCTGTTAACCCTGAGTTCACTTTTGGGCTTGATTGATGAATAAGTCAGTTTTATCTCTGATTCTATTGACTATGATTCTACTAAAAACTTTTCTGATACTGTTGAGAAGGACTAAGGGTCTGAGGTTGTTGATTTGTCTTTTAGGTTTTTCTGGCTTATTGAATAAGAAAAGGTTTCCTACTCCAAGGTTTAAGTCTTGGTGTTTTTCATTTGTTGGTGAAGTTTTTTGGTCCATTTTAATCAGTTTTGTTTCTATGTTGTTTGGGCCTGCTGCTCTGCCTTGGTTTTGTTGTAAATATATTATGACAATACAATTTTTTGGCATAAGATACCTTTTACCACATAATAATAAGAATGAATTTAAAATCAAAGAATGTCTTGCTTTGAATTTGACAGAGAAGACTAGACATACATTTTGTGTGAAACTATCTAATTATTGTCACTGGAATCTAATTTATTTAGATTCTAGTGATAATGATTCAATATTTTTCACAAAAAAATTACCTTTAGTTTTCAGTGGAAAATTGAAAGCAAGACATTTATTGTTTATTTTCAGCATTTTGGATGATTTTATTAATGTTTATCACTTGGAAGCTGATGGCCATGTTTCTGTCTGTTGGAAATATTTTTATAGGGCTTAAATTCAATCATTTTTTATGAAATTGTTTTGAGGCCATATTGAATTATGACATCAAATCTCAAAATTTCTTAATTTTGAAAACTATCAAATTTTAAAATAGTTGTTTGGTGACTTGTCATTTAAAGCTCCTTTGGAGACACTGTGTTGCATTGATTTCAATGTCTTTCTAGCCAGTAGAGGTCTTGAGGCTTTTTTATGTTGCTACTGATGGAACCTTCAGGGGATCAGTCTTGTCTTTGTTAATGAAATACTGTGATTTTAGTAACATATTCAACAACTAGAAAAATGAAGCTTGATTACTGTCACAATGGAAGCTTGGTGTCATATCACCTGGTCAATAAAAAATGATGGATCAATTTGTTGCTAAAAAACTTGATGTTAGATCATTTTGACATAAGAGAGATTGCCTGCCCAATATAGTCAGATTGCTTTGACTGTCAAGGCACCATGACATTTGTCCCAAAGTGACTTATTACTTAGTCAATATGAAATCTCCTTGGCACAATGGCAATTGTTTAAAAAGGTAAACAAAATTTGAAACTTGTTAGGAGTCATTGAATTACCATCCTAAGATTCTGTATCTTGACCACCCACCCACTTCATTTTAACATTGGCCAGTCATTTTAGACACCAACTAAAGAACCACATATAATTGCATCCCATAACTGTGAAATGTAAAATTATGTAGGTACCATTTTAAAATATGTTTTATATTATTACTTCAAAATTGTAGGATATGTAAATCTTCGGGAGTAGCCATTTTTCATTAATTATTTATAGAACTGCACTTGTTTCTATGTATTATCTAACAATTCAGGACAAGTCAGTTAAAAAGCAGACCCGAAATGTTTTCTTGCACTGATTTCAATGTCTTTCTAGCCAGTAGAGATCTTGAACCTTATTCTGATGTTGTTGGTAATGGGGATCAGAGTCTTGTCTTCGTTAATGAAGTGTTTTTTTAATACACCCTATGATGGTTCTTATCTCTCTGATTTGAATTCTCTCTGTGTTTCTTGTCAATTTCACAAGTCATCAGGATCCTGACTCTCATTGAAGTTTATGGTGCATAGGTGCAGGTCAAAACATTTATTAACAAAAATGGATAAAGTGCAATATGCATTATAACCAAGACATCTAATTCCCAAAATGAATAAAGCCAGATACTGCTCAAAAGGTACATTTCTCAAAACCTATACATATTAAAACAAACACAATGAGATAAAACTTCCTGGCCTGAGTGAAATTCTTAAACTTATCAAATTAATGGCACTATCCTAAGTGTCAATTTCGACCATGAATCAATTGTGGAGGTTTGTTGACTAATACTTATTTTAGGTCTGTATACATTTTGACCATTATTACTTGACAATTTGTTCTTTTATCATGATGGACACTCCCAGTAGCAATTTTATTTTGTTTGGCATTGTAATAACGCTCAGGCTTTTTTGGATTGCAATGTCAAACTTGAAAGTTTGAAATTTTTCTGAGCTATAGTGTATTAAGAATGTTTTAAAACCACTGTTTCTTTATTTTCTGTCGAGGTGCGTTCTATAAGCTTTCTACAATATTTAATGAAAACTGTAAATGATGTCTGACCAGCAGACCATTTAGCCTCAGCAGCCCATTCACCCATCTAGCCTTTTATATAAATGTATCAATCTTACACACAGGCTGATACAGAAAACCATTAATTTTATCTTTACTCTATGGATATTTTTAATATAAATGATTATATATAGTATCTATGGTTTTAGGCATGTACTATTTACTGTATAGCTGATTCATACACTTAATTTAATAGATGACTTCATTCCATAGATGATTTTCATTGAATAGATTTAAGATGAAATGTAACATTGTTCCTGCATCACCCTGTATATAGATATCTGGGTGCTAGGTTAAACTGACTAATACTGATTCCAATGGTGCACTAAAGGATTTTTTAAAATTGTTTGAACGATATAAAAATATAATGCACTATATAAGTTCTGACTTTAATGACTATTAAACATGGTATACATTAATTTGTTTAAACTTAGGTTTTATTACAAAATCAAGTTTAAATTATGTCACTAACAAATTCATGCTCTACTCTACATCAATTTTAATGGATTGAAAATTGTTACTAATATTGGAGAAAATGACTTTAAATGAAATGTTAATTGTGCTCTACCTAAAGCACCATAGATTTATTCCCAATTAGAAATACAATTAACACTACTCTGTAATGGTATATAAGGAGTTGTTTTTGTACCTAATGACACAACTAGATTTCATACTCAGATAAACAATTGTTCTGAGAAACTACACTTTCTTTACTTCAACTACTATTGTGAATGTTAATATTTGATGAAATTTAAAATGGAAATCTGATGTTCAATTTTATTTCAAACCATAATATTCCAGTTTGGCTTTATAGTTCGTGACACTATTTAGCAAGCTTTTATACTAGAGCTGGAACAGTTACTGGTCGTCAGTTGGCTGAATTATTAGCCACGGAGCAACAGCGGTGTCATCTTAGTGGAGAGGGATCAGCTGTTGACGAAGCTGAACTGCTAGAATCAAAGAGCACATCTCCAGTAGTATGGATACCAAAATAATCAGCAGGATATCTATTATTCCGAGAAAGCAAAGCGAACAAGGTTTAATAGATATCCGAGTATTAGAAAGTGCTTTACAAATCAGTATACGTAATTTTATTCTATGCTTATCAAAGGTTATGAATGCATTTTTTTTAAAATGCGTACTTAAGAAGTTTACTTCTTTACCATTATCAATGCTTAAAAATTAAAACAGTGAAAATATATATGTTAATATTTTATACATTTATTACTTGTAAGTACTAACAAATTTGATCACAATTTTAATAAAAATATCATTATAGTTTTTTCTACTTTGGCTATAAATATAAACTTTTTTGACACATCTGTATATCAAAAAGGTGTTTTTACTGAATATGCATAGAATAAACAGCAACAGATATCTATTGCTAACCAAAGTTAATCCTTAAAGCCTAATTTTGGAGTTGATTCTCAGTTTTATTCATGACCATTTTTATCATTTTAGAATATGGACATAAAAGATGGTGTCACTCTCCTAGAAATTAAATCGGAACAAGTAAGAATTTATTGTCATATCACATCCTTTGTTTTGTGAATATTAGCAATTTGGGACGATCTCAGTGATCCATTTTGGTAAGATATTTGTATCCAAATGTCAATATTTTTTGGGTTTTAGAATGAAGATTATGTCATTAGGCCAGCATTGTGGGAAAAGGTAAGTAATTGATTTAAACTATTGATAAATTTGTGTTACTTTTAATGTATCCACGTCATACGTGTGGTATCAAAGAAGTGACTTTTTTGTTTCAAGCCATATACCTGAGGAGCGGGTATTTTTCTTCCACTCTTTAATAATCTCAAAAATTGATTGCAAAACTGTGTTTGTTAAAAATTTTTTGAGAATTTTGTATAGATGAAGACGGTGGTGAAACTGCGGGAGATGGTCGTATCTCCAGCTGTATCTGAAGTTGAGGTGACAGTTTTTTGTATTCAGGTGTTTGTTACTTCGTCATGGTAACCGGTTTGGATCGAATTTGGTATCACATGAAATTCCTTTGCGAAGGCTTTGGTGGATAACGATCCCTTTATGATGGTTACGTATTGGTATCCCTAACCCAAAAGTTTGCAAAAATTCAATCCTATACATCTATTTTATGCATTATTACTAAAATGGCTGAAAACGACTTTAAATGAAATTTTAATTGTGCTCTACCTAAATCACAAAAGATTTATTAGTGGAATTCCCAATTAGAAATACATTTAAATTGCTTTTGTCAGAGATTACTAAACTAGGTTGTCATCGTCATTGCAAACGTATTTAATGAGAAATAAATTGTAGACTGGCAGATGGTTTGTTCTTATTTGTGCAAAAGTGTTCAGTTTGGGGGTATATTAATTTTAATTAATTTAAAGTTCAATTAAAAGCCAAGCCTGGAAATCCATACATGCAATGAGATATCGAAAATTTAAGGCAACTTTAGAAGCGAACAAGTGGATGAACACCTTAACCCCAACATGAAAGACAAATGGAATGAATCAAACAATATTAAAAATATCAAACTAACAATAAAATACACCTAAAAAGCATGTACATATATCAGATGGAATAACTACGGAAGACTAAATTAATG
This sequence comes from Parotoplana pacifica, assembly GCA_034780595.1. Lineage (NCBI taxonomy): Eukaryota > Metazoa > Platyhelminthes > Proseriata > Otoplanidae > Parotoplana > Parotoplana pacifica. The sequence continues at coordinate 276 of JAUYWI010094909.1, read as the reverse complement.
AACTCAGAAGAGAAACATACAACGCTCAGGAAACACGTCAGAACATTCATGACAAATATTATGGGAATAATGGATTAAATATATCACAAAATCATCTCTAAATATTCGGCTATTTTATTCAAAACAAGTGTTACCCGTAAAACTTGACTCCCAGTTTCAGGTAAACATAAATTTCTAATTTTATTTCCCAGTCTCTATGAAATAAAAACAAACAAATAATTTCGTTTATAATTCAATTTCAAGTTTAATCTATAAATTTATCTTAAACTACAAAAT
>JAUYWI010094898.1:0-11959 GCA_034780595.1 Parotoplana pacifica | reverse complement strand
ATTTGAAAAATAGTTTCATCTTTAAGATTACTTATAACTGAGTCGATGTATTCAAATTTAGAAGAAGTGATATTATCTGGGATTTTAAGAATTTTACCAATGTCAAAATCATTTTCTCTATGGTTCTTCTATACAAAGTACTCACGTCGTTTGCTTTTATATTCATTAGCATTTAAAAAAATAGGCATCAAAAATTTTAGTGGGTCGTTCGACCCAACGACCCTCCCCTGCGGGCGCGCATGACGAAGCCTTAGTTACCAAATACAAACTTTCCCCAATTTGTAACAATTGTCAGGGGCGTCAATATTGTATATAGAACAAGGAATTTTGCAAATTTATTAAATGAAGCTCTGTGTTTATGGGTATTTGATTTCACGAAACCTTTTTTGTTACAATATACAAATTTTCCACTTAGCAAATGGTTGTAATTGAATAGCCATGACACAGAAACATGCTATTTTTATTAACTAATGCCACAAAACTATAATTTTATGGTCATTTGGTGACATGGAGCAATATCTGAACTTTCATTTAATGAGTCTTTTAAGCATAGCAAAATGAAAAGCTTGTCAATTTACTCACACACCCATAATTTGTTTGAAAGGTGAGTTAACTTAAACAATTTTTAGGTGTTAGCTCTCACTAGGTAGTATGAAAGCAATTGCGTTTTAGATAAATGATATTTTAAAATAATTAAGAATAAATTTCATCCATACAAGGTTTCCTCAACTCAAGAGCTGCATAGAGATGACACCGACTAACAATTTATTATGATGAGGCGGTGTTCCATTTAAATGGTAATGTAAACCGACACAATCCGCGATACTGGTCCAGTGAATATCTACATTGGATGAAGCTACTCATGTCCAAAATGATCCAAAAGTGATGGTCTGGGAAGCGATATGGATGAACGTTTAATAGAACCATATTTATATGATTGAATTGTGGATGGAGAGACATATCTTCCAATGCTTCAAACATTTTTGGTGCCTTTGCTAGATGACCTTTCACTGGCAGAAAGAAATTTACTCAATTTACTTTTCAATTATGGTGCGTGATTTTCTGAATCATGAATTCAAAGATAAGTGGATTGTTAAATTTGATGCTAGCAAATGGCCACTTCATTCACCAGATTTATCACCTCTTGATTTATTTTTTGTGGGGACATCTTTAGTCCGTCGTATATTGCCAACGTCCAAGAAATATCGACGAACTTAAATAGTGAATCCGATTTCAATGTGCCAACATGCTTAACCGTGGAACATCCATCAGAAAATGAGTACAAAAGTACATTACACAATTCTAACACCTACTGTCATCATAAACATGTAAATTTAACGGTTATAAGGTATACATAGGTCTGGCCAGACCCAAAGCATGTTTACTATGTAATATTTCAAAAAGTGGACGTCTTTAAGAATTGTCATTGTATGACTTTTCCACATTTGTGAGGTACTGTTAATGGCTACAGTGATGACTTCTAAGTAATTTTAGTTTTTGAGATATGACTCAATAGTAGGTAAATTGTATTCCTGGGTCTAGCCAGATCCGCATTCATCCATAAGTAAAAACAAAGGATATTCGCAAATGCAATAATAAAATTGCAAATAGTTTCATTTGCTATAACTAGCCTTCTAGATTTCTAACTTCTGTGAATATCGCATGACAAATCAGTGTACCTACATCCTACACCCATTCTGCTTTGGCCAAATCTAACTCTCAAATTACAACGATGGTAGAAATTGTCACACAAATCAATACGATTAAATAGTTTTACTTTGCTTTGCTTTTACACAAGACAATATGGCCACATCAAGTAGACGGCAACTGCCTGCAAGAGGTGCTCGGTCTACTACAAATCTCAAAGTATGTCGAAAGTGACGAAGATGAATTGCTAGAAGAAATTGCTGGTAAGTATTCCAGGTTTTGAAGTACTTACACAATATGCAAATACTTTCATATTATTTTTTGTTAGAGACAGTAACTCTATGAAGTACATATGTACATACATATTACATTACAATAGTTGGATTACAATTACCAACTATTGTAATATGTATGTACATATGTACTTCATATATTTACTGTCTCTAACAAAAAAATAATATGTAAGTATTTACATATTGTGTAAGTACTTCAAAACCTGGAATAATTACCAGCAATTTCTTCTAGCAATTCATCTTCGTCACTTTCGACATATTCTAATTTGAGATTTGTAGTAGACCGAGCACCTCTTGCAGGCAGTTGCCGTCTACTTGATGTAATGTATGCATTCTTGTAGGTGGCTGCATTTAGTCAATCCGACGTTGAAAAAGACATTGCTTCAGATGTTGTACAGATTGATAGTGATGAAGAGGTGGACATTGACGATATTAGTGAAACTAATGATGAGGATAATAGTGAGGAAGATGATGAAAAGTAGAGAACTGTACCTCTACCTGTTTTTGGATTACTGGCCCCAAGCGGGCTCATTTGACAACATCAAGATGCTCAGGTGCAACCTGGTGGCAAAATGGCAGCTCACCACATTTCAGTTGATCATCGTGTTGGTTTGGCTGTTGGTTTTCACCCCGAAGCAAACATAGAAGTTTTCAAGGCCTATTTTGGAAATTGCACAAAACTGACATTTCTTCAAACAAATCAAGGTCGTCGAATTGCTGCTGCAAAAAGTGCACATTGGAAGCTTGTATCAGCACAGTGGAACTGGACGCCTTTTTGGGATTGCAGATTATTGCTGGTGTTTTGGAGGCTGGACCTAGAAATACTTGTGAGTTGTGGGATACGAAAGACGGTAAACCAATCTTAAGAGCAGCGATGAGCTACAGGCGATTCCATTAAATTAAGTCTGCCTTGAGATATGACAATAGGGTGCTACGTAATGGTGCCGATCCTTCGGCTCCAACTCGAGATATGATTGAACTCTTCAACCGAAACTTGGAAACTCACTACGTACCTGGATCTCTACGGTGTATAAATGAGTAGCTGATTGAATTCGACGGAAGAGTCGTGTTCAAGCAGTACATCCCGAGTAAGCCAGGCAAGGTTTGATAAAAGTAGTTTGGTTGGCGGATACAGAAAATACGTTTCCCCAGCGCTGCTTGGTCTATATAGGTGCAGAAACGCTTCCAGAACTGTAATTATCGTGGTGCATGTTGCACGGCCTTATCTAGCTCTTGGCAGGAATATAACCATGGACAACTGGTTAGCCCAAGTGATCAACTGAAAGCAGCACGTAAGTATGGTTGGAACAATCAGCAGCAACCGTCGTGATGTCCCCCCAACAGAAATATCCACTAGAGGACGTCAGAAGAAGGATTCGCAAAATTTCATTAAATACTGAAAGGTTATATGCTCCTTGTGAGACAAAGCCAACAAACCTGTGCTTTTATTGTCTACTAAACGTTCCCATTGAAACCATGTGCAGGGTTGAAAAACCAGACATTGTGCAATGCTACCAAGTCAAAAGTGCAAGTGCAGAAGGTGGCCGTACAGTGTTTTCATGGCATTTGTAGATGTTGAAATTATGGCAACCATGAAAACAAAAAGATTCTCTAGCCATTACTGTTTCAAGATGACTATGCACCTCGAAGGTGGGGATGTAGTGGTTCCAGTTGCAATGGACAACCACCAACAGGTGTTGCGAAACCTGTCAAAGCAGAGGACACAAAGATTGAAGGACTCGCTAACAGTGTGCACAATGCAAGAAACCAGTTTGCACGGAGTATGCCAAAACAGTTTACTATTGTGTTGAGTGTTTTAACATTCTCTTTTAGACATTTTTTATTATCATTTGTAGTATCCTCCCCTGATTTCCACTGTTTGTAATTATCGTTGTCAAAAAATGTAAAATAATCACTACATGTGAACAAATAAATATTGCTCTTACACAGATACTTAATAATAATAAATCTACCCAACGATATTATATCATCATACATTTTAGAGATGTTATTTCATTGGGAGTACAGCAAAATGTAGCAATGTAGTTTTAACATACGGGTCGGGTCGGACGCAGGTTTATCTTTTAGCTTTTATATAAAAAATACAACAGTTTACTATATAATAGCAGATATTGTATATATCTCCAAGGGGCTCGACTTCTGCGCCACCCTGTATATATTTCGACCTACAATTTGACTCACTAAAAGTAATAAGCGCGTCAAAGCGGGTATTATATGCACTTTTTGCTTCTATAAATTCAATTGAAGCAAAAATATTTAAAATTGTTGATTTTACTATCTTAGATTAATATAAAAGGAATATTGTACCCAAATTATAATAATTCAAGAAATTATGAAGACAGTCATACACAGATGTTTTTTGTTCTCTTATGAAATTACATAAAATGTGCCTTTTACTAGAAACGGCAGACATCCGTTTTTTGTTAATAACAAAAATCTTGAATATTAATTGTGTTAGATGTCCAAAGTTTTTCTGATTTTCTTCAGAATTACTCCAGATGACGGTGACTTTGTTAGCTTTCTGTAGTATTCGCTGAATACTTCGCCTGGAGACAGTTACAACCTTGTTGTCGACTTTTTGGGGCTGACTAAAATATAAGCCAAAACTGCTGCTGAGGTTCCTTCATCGGTCGAACTTCTTGGTCTTCTGGACATCGACTATCGTAGACACTTCCACTTTCTTTAAAACGGTTGATTAACCTACCCACTGTGTGTTGATTAAATGGACATCTATTTGGGTGATGTTGGTTAAATCTTTCTGCGACAGATCGGTTAGAAGCACCATCACATCCAAACATGAAATTAATTCCACTCTGTCTTGTGTTAATTTTTCGGCCATCACATTGACAAACATTATCAAATGATAATTCCTAAAATTTATGCATTTGAAAATTTCAGAAATTTAATAAGACTATTTTTAGATCTACATTTATGGATTGCATACGTCCCAGAAAAGACCCAATTATCTTGTAATATCAGTTTTGTATATATCTCCATGGGACGCGACTTCTGCGTCACATTGTACATCATGATCTTTCTGGCTATATTTATAAATCAGACAAGCAACGATTTAAATATAAACACGCTTCTGATTTAACGCTTCTAGATTTAATTCAATTGACAGAATAGTTATCTAATGTAAGAGTAAAAAGAGCGTAAAGGATTTTACGTGCTTTTTGCTTGTAATGACATACAATTTTCATATAGCTACGTTGTGTCACGTCAAAATAAAAGATATCATTTTAAAACTTCAACAGAATATGGAATAAGACATGTACTTAAAATGGGAAAAAAAGATTTTCTGAAAATTTGCAGTTACGCGCTTTTTATTTGAGACGGCAGATTTATCTATAAATATAATAAAATTCATACTAATTCCTAGTGAGAGCCAACACCTAAATTAATATACATACTTTTTTACCTTTTTTGTCTTTCAATATAATGAACGTTGACTTATCACTAATGCTTTTTACAGATAAAACACATATTAAACACAGATTAAAGAATGTTCCCACATGCGCATGAATTATTTGATTTTGTGATATAGAAAGAATAATTATCATCATAATCACAAATAAAACTAGTTATAGATGATTTTTAATTTAGGTTTGAAAAAGATACCTAATGAAAATAAAAAATGCATTTCTTTAAATGAATGGGAATTGAAAAGAATTGTAAGGAAATAAAAGTATATTTAATATTATAAATTAATTAGGTTGTACTATAATATTACATACCTACATTTAATATATTGCTAACTGTTTCAGTGCAATACAATCTCTAATCTTTGCAGTATATAGGCCTATTTGTAGGTATGCAATACAAGTATTGAATATTATAAATTAAATAATTTGAAATATTACATATAATATTAGGCATTTAAAATTATAGTACAGCTAATTATTTTTTTAGTGTTAAATTCCTACAAATATGTATTTAATTTTTGCGAATTAAATGCTCACTATATGTAGAATAAAACTTTTTTTAAAGGCGAACAATTGAGGCTTTCCACAATTTAGGTTGCCAACAGAAAATGAGATGTATGTAAATACTAGTTTAATCAATTAATTATAAATATTTTATTAGTACGAAACTCTTTCCTAAAATTAACAAAAAGGTTCCTTTTTGTGTTGTCCATTATTAAACAATTATATTGTGCAACTATGTGCGACATTACCTAAAATTGTTTCTATTTTTTAATTCAAGCCATTTTCCAAGTTAAATGGAGTTTCAGTTACACATTTTTTTGTATAGTTACAACTTTGTAGGTACGATTTTGTTTATAACTCAAGAATAAACAAGATCTTAGAATGTTCAATTTGAGTGATCTTGTCAATACTCTAAAGTTTCTAAAAACTAATTTTGATCCAAATTCGATCAAATAGATTTTTAAAAGGTGATCTAAAATTGAATTTTGACCAATTGACTCAACTATGGTGAAGTTAAACAATAAAAAACAAGATTGTAATAAATCAATTTTTATCTAAATTCATCAAATTATTTAAAGCAGATCTACTAAACTTTCAATCTCTTATTTAAGTAATATTTTATGAAACAAATAGGTGCGTCTAGTTTGGATAAACTTTATTATTTCTTACATATGTTGTGATTTTTGCCATTCATACATATTTTACAAATATACTCGAACATTAAATATTAAATATTAAAAAATTGTTCTAATCGTTGTATTTTGTGAAAACTTAATATAATATATGCAATAGCTTTTGGGACAAAGTGAACCCTAAGTTGATAGTTTCCATTTTTTGAGGTTTTATTCATTTTCATGTGTAAAGTCTAGGTAATATTAATTTTGATTTTCTAATAAAATCATTTTTTTTAAAAACTACACAAATATTGACTCAGAAATGCAAAAAAAATGAATCTAAAAATACCCTGGACACCCCGGTAGGTACATATAAATATATTCATTTAAAAATTGCTGATTTATCTTCTTCTACCCACTCCCTTAATAAACTCCTGTATACGCCACTGTTATAAATAGTGTTAACTGTTTTATAACATTGCCAAAATCAATAATAGGAGCATAATGTTAAAAGTGTTAATAGTTCTTTCAAAATGGAACAAATTGATGTCCAATTAATGTTAAAATTGTTGATAGTTCTTTTAAAAAGGAACAAATTGATGTCCAATTAGTTCTGTTGTTAGTCAAGTATCTTATACATTTTTTAATAATCTTTCTAAGAAGTTTGATTTTACATGAGTGGTGTTTCCATCAAATTGTGAATTACATTTTTTTAAATTTATATCTCTTCCAAATTATCATCTTTCACCAAGGTACGATTCAATATTTTGATAACCAGACCTAGGATTTAATATAGGAATTATTATATCGTATCATGCATAACCAAACCTAGGATTTAATATAGGAATTATTATATTGTTTCATGCATAACCAAAACTAAGAATTATTTGTAAATTAAAAATATGTATATACTTACTTACCAAATAATACTTTATCTTAATATATGAATATTTAGGGTCCCCAGTGTCCCACCAGAACCTAATAGACCGCCTAGCCAACCACTCTCTCTCTCTCTCTATTGTTAATTAACAACTATGTCAATCACATTATCATTTCCAGTTTTGTGTATAATAAAAGATTTTAATAAATATATGTTTTTTTACTAATTAAATAGCAAAAGAAACTCGGAGATAATTTATTTCTTAAACGTCCGGTATTATGCTTATTCTTTGTTTCTAAAAATTCCATTTTTCCTTTATATGTATACCTTCATACTAAAGAATTACTTTGTTTAAAAAAATACAATTCTTGTTTTCGCAGTCATATATGGAATAGTCGTATATTAGATATACGTAATTTTATTGTACATGAATCCATTAAATAACATGAATTCTTCCTGTTTTTCTCTTAGAAATATCTAAAAAGCAGGACAATGAAAATATTCGAAAAACTTTCTCACATGAAATTTTAATCGATTAAATTTGTTTTCGAGATAAATAAACTGAGAATTTAATTAACTTAGATTGTTTGTCTTGATTTAGAATAAATTCGTATTTGTATATAAATTAAACACATAAAATAAATATAGCTGCCTAAATGTGTTGATATATAAATGAACTTAAATGAAAATTTAAAATAGTTGATAGATTTAAAACAAATTCAAATGCACAATATATAATTTTTTAATAGGTACATAATAGATTTAAAAATACACAAAATTGAATTATAAGTTGCCTACAAATCATCTTTAAAACCCATTTGATGTCATTACTCTAAGACTAGCCAATTTCAAAGAAAACAAATTTGCCTAAAAGAATTTTTCGAGTTAAAGTAAAGCACAACACTTCAATAGTTCTTCTCTATTACGATGAATAAATAAATACAAACTTCCGATTATGGAAATTGCAATTAATTAATAATTTGCATTTATTCGAACCATGTAGTGTAACAAAGAATAAATTTGTTGATTTTGCCAGTTATATCGTGCATATGAGTAACACTTACTAGAATATTAAAAATGTATCGATAAAATGATAAAATAGAATATAAAAAAAATTATTGTAACTTTATTATTGTTAAACTAAATATAGCGGCTTTAATCAGTTGCATGCCTAATATGATTTTAAACAATGATTAAAGAAAATATTTTTGAAGCTGCACTTTATAAACAACTGAAATTATTTTACACACATTTGTATTTGAAGTGTCATCACCGCCAAAAATCGTTTATTTGATTTTTGCATTTTAGAAAAGCTTGTTTATTCTCATTCAATAATTGTTTAGCTCTTACGCCTCGCTTGCTCAGTTTAGATCACATCTTTCTATAAATTATTTAGTAAATGGTTGTATTTCAAAGTTCTAAAAATCATTCATAATATCAATTTTAATATTATATGTTTGAGGTGACATGCTTAAAGCATTTTTTAAAGTATTTCCTGATACAGTCATTGTTCCATTCGATAGATAAATCTTTCCTTCATATAAATGTTAACGCTATTTTATATAATATTTTGTTGTTCCTTAAAAAATGACTTTGTTAATAAAATTACTGGTTTTAAATTATTATTTAATGAACAAATATTTGAAGAGCTGAAAAAAATAAGTCATAAAATTTGTGAAGGTATCAATAAAAACATCATTTTATACAGGGGATTTGATAGTGGTTGCAGAATTCGAATAAACTATACAAGAAACCATCAGTTTTATACTAATGTCATTAACAAATATCTATAAATCAGAAGCTTCAAAAATTATTATTTGCTTTTGTTGATCTTAATATTTTATCAAATTTTCTAAAATGAAGGCATGTCATGCTAAACACCTGGTTTTATATTACCTTTACTTAATTCTAAAATATTGAATAAAGAAATAAACGTCTTTATAGAAATAATTATTGTTCCTCTGTGAAATATAAAAAAAAATATCGGTGAAAGTTGGCAATTTAATACTGACAATATATCTCATTTATGTTACTACCAAAAAAGTTTTTTTTAAATAAAATCAATAAGATATAAGAAGAGTAATTGTCGTGCGTTTTAAATTTCATGTCATTATATTTTTCAGGTTAAGTGCCATTTTGGTTTTCCGATTGTGCTGAATTTTGGTACGCATAATTATCAAACTTGAAATTATAAAAGGGTGAAATTCGAATTGGATTACCAAACCAAAGAAATAATAACGTCATATCTGGTCTAGTAAAGACAATTTGTCCTATACTTTAAACTATACAAATTAGTAAGAATTCGACTATTTTATAGTTGATTTCACTGTTTCTCTAAAATATGGATTTGCATCTTATATGTATGTACAGTTCAAAAAATTGAGAAGTTTAGATATGTCGTTCTATAGAGGGATGATTATAGGTTCATGATTCTGCATACACTAGAATATTATCTGTTACTTCATCTCAATTAGTTTGATTATTTCTTGTGTTTCTATTTGAAATTATGGATAAAATTAGATATCTCACTATCTACATATCTTGTTCTCTGCCTTGTTGCAGGTGCTTGTCTAGGGATTCCACTTTCCCTATTCCTTAAGATCTGAATATGACACTCTTACAAGATCTATTAACATGTTTTTCTTTGGTTTGCCTTGGTTTCTTTTTCCTAGAAGTCTGCCTTCAATGATTGTTTTCAGTAGGTTTATCGTTTATTTCTTCTCAATATGTGACCTATGCAATATTTCTTACGCTTGTCAATTGTATTTAATAGGTTTCTTCTTTCTTTGATATCCGTTAAGACTTCTTCATTTGTCTTCATGTCTTGCTATGAGATTTTCTGCATTCTTCTCAATATCCACATTTAAATGCTTCGATTTTCTTCTTATCGCTTTCATATAGTGTTAACGTCTCAGAATCATATAGAAGTATGCTCCAGATTAGTGTATTCACTATTTCCTTTTTTGTTTCTACTTTCAGAATCGTTGTTAGAAGTTCTCTTCTTTTTGTAAATCCTGTCTTTGCCATTGCAATTCGAATTTCTTTTTGACATCTTCCATCTGATGTAATTATTCATCCTAAATATTTGAATTTTTTAACTTGTTCTACTTGTTGGCCATTCAGAGATTGAGAATAGTGGTGGTAATAACAGACATCCCAGGCTTACTCCTTGTCTTATTTCGCTGGATCTGATACATTATTTTTAGTTTTACATTTGCTGTTTGATTGATGTTGAGGTTATGACTGAGTCTTAGATCTTTCCAGTCAATTCCTATTCTTTTGAGTTTTTCCATGAATATTTTCTAATTCACTTTGTCAAATGCCTTTTTAAAGTCAATGCAGCATATATAGATCGTTATTGTGTTCTATGCATCTTTCTATGATAGTTCGCATTGTTCATATGGCATTCCTGGTTCCACATCCACTTCTTAATCAAAAATTGTGTTGGCTTTTGTCTCCAATCGCTTAGTAAGGATCGTTAGCCTTATTTTCGACGCATATGATATTAGGCTGATTGTTTTATAGTCTGAACATTCAATTACATTATGTTTCTTCTTCAATGGTATTATATGTATTTGATTTGTAGAAAATATTTGGCTATGTTTCTGCGTGGTACATGTCATTGCAAATTTTGTAATGCAGTTGGTCCAAGTGCCTTCAGTAATTCAGATGGTATGTTATCCGCTCCTTAGAATATTCCATTTATTCCGTTGCTTTCTCGGTTTTATCTTCTTGAACTTCAAATTTGTCTTCATGATTATTAAGTTGTAATCATTGTTGATATCATCTCAGGATAGCTCCATGATTTCCTTACGCTGTTTCTGTATCTTTGACTGACTGCGATGTAGTCAATTTAATATCGAGAAATCTCTTATCTATTGGAATATTATACTTGTCAATACTAATTGATGTTGTTTGAAGAAATCCAAGAGTCGTTTTCTTCTTCCCCACTCCCTCTCTTCTTTTTTCTACCCTCCCCCTTTTTCTTCTTTCCCCTCCCCTCCTTTCTTTTTCTACCCCTCCCTTATTTTCCATCCCTCCCCCTTTTTCCTGTAGTATCAGTACCCCAAGATTACCATGGGAGGCAACACATATTAATCACTTGATGGTGGCAACCTTTTACATGGTCCTTGGGCTAAAACCAGCTTCCATGGGGACCACTTATCAGGTGGGTTGGAGATGGGTTGTCTAGTCCCTGCACACTTTCAGAACCCTGTCCACCAAGTAACTTAAAGGTAGTTTGGACATTGCTTATAATTTAAAAAAAGTTCTGAGATGTACTGTGAACTATTTTGGCAGGTACTTGAGTCCAGAATGTAGCTCGAATCAGCCAAATATCTCATTTTTAGATTCAGAAGGTGTGTGTTTATCCTTTTAAACAAATTTTAATGGATCATCAAGCTTCTGGCAGTGTTCCCCATAGCTTAGTGGTGAAAAAAATCGCAGTACAGTTTTCCAAACAGCATTACTATATTTAAAAAAAGAAGATGATTTTGAGGTATTATTGAATATTTTTATACAAATTGTTGTATGAGGTTGTACAAAATTGTTTTCCAAAAAGTGTATATGTTTTAA
>JAUYWI010094887.1:0-11961 GCA_034780595.1 Parotoplana pacifica | reverse complement strand
CCCCCCCCCCCCCCCCCCCCCCCCCCCCCAACTCCTAAGGATTTGTTCTAAATTGCTCAAGAACGGCTTAATCGATTTACTTGTAATTTAGAATTTGTGCACCAAATTCTCTAGCGCATTTTTTGACATGGAAAGTTTTTTGTGTGGCTCCCCAAGGTCACTTGTCGGCCCTCTGAAAAACAGAAAGTTGGTGCCAAAATGTACTTTTTACAAAAAGATAAATCCTGATGCTAAATAGTAATTAATAAATATTATGTATATTCCAGGTTTTTGAAAAATGAATTTTTATGACCAGGGTGCTACCTGAGAGCCAAAAATCAATAATTCATTTTTTCAGATTTATAGAGATTACTCAGTACTATATTCCAAACAACTAGAAAATCTCATTAAAAAATATTGCTCCAAAAAAGGTGTGAAATTTTTTGTTTAAAAATTGCTCATAAATGAAAATAGAAATATTAATTTCCTAATAAAATATGAATAGTTCTATGGAATGCTTCACATTTGGCACATCTATTCTTTATCATATTGTATGTTGTAAGTGTAGCAGGTAAAAGAGTCACTGCTTTATCCAAAGTCTGAATTTGAGGTCCACTGATTTTGGTACTAGACCCAGCCAACACATTACAAATTTAATTTTAGGGCAGGAATAATTCCAAAATCACTTTAAATAATCTAAGCGAGCCATTTATATGAAAATAAATTCATGTTTAAAAAAGGAACCTCATAGACCAGCAATCATAAAAGTGAGGCATCTAAGTCTCTAAATACATAATTTCTAATGTTTGGATTTTAAAGCTATTTAAGTGATTTTAGCCAAAAATATGGATGGATTAATTGTTACAATGTTGTCATTGTAAGAAACTGTTGTACCGTTGTCCTATCAAGGCCTTGGTTGATAGTATTGCCATGGTGGAAAATGACGCTATTGAGTTTTTCAATGGAGTGATCAAATCGGACAAACTCTAATTTTTGGACCTGATGACGGCTCCAAGCTCGGCCGCATATCAATTTAAAAAAAAAATCTGTTGATGAATCATTCCAAATTTCAGCCCAATGCATCCACTGGAAGTATGAAATCCTAGGAGGGTGGCCAGCCCCTTAAGTCCGCGGCCTTTGGGAAAATATGTTATTCTCCTAGGGTTAAATTTAACAGGTTTCCTCGCTATAAATTCTGATAGCTAATTTTATGGTGCTGTTTTAATTCTCTTTATACTGCAATCTTACTTTATTTGTGCCCCTTCAAAGATACATCTTTGTGTGAGACTTTGCTCATGACTAATTCAACTAGGATCGAAATTTCGAAGTTTTAAATAAATAAAAAAAATGTTGTTTTCTTCTAGTCTCTTGGAATGCCTCAGCCCCAACAACATGTATCCTATCAGTCTGTGGTATCCATTCCGCACAAATCTAGTCCTCGTGGTTCTCTCATGTCAAGTCCTGGCTATTCCCACCACACTTATCCCTCACAGGCCTCCTTCCATTCTTCCTAGGAGGGCGGCGGTTTCGAACCACCCGTAATTGTTACTCGTGTGCCAATGGACCGACGTGGTCCCGCCCCCCCTGGTGCTCCCATGCAGATGATGCACCATCAAATGCAGCAACACCAGGTGCCCATGCCTCAGCAGTCTGCAATGCAGCAGCAACAACAAGCACAAGTTGTTCAGCAGCAGCCTAATATGTCTCCTATGCAGCATTCTATGGTCCAACTGCCTCCGCAAAATGTTGCCAGTTCTCCAGCGGGTAGTATTGGTAAGTGCAACGATTGATTTGCTACATTTTGTTCTTTTGATTGCCTAAAAGACTCTACATAATCATATCAATTTTGAAATCAATAAATTTCGTTAAGTTGTTGCTGCAATAATTAAAATTATCATTAAGTTCTACTTAGAAAGTCATTTAATCTAAACCACAACAATAATACATTTACTGATTTCTTATTGATGGAATTTTTGTTGAGCACTAGAGCTCTTATCAAAGTGTTTAATTTATTTCCGTAACAACTGACTGCTTATTGCATGTGCACTCTACCAGCTACTGTTCACTTGCATGGGTGTGGTGGGCATGTGGGAACTTAGATGGCATACCTAATTATTTTCAGTGAGGCCGAGCGACTTGTCAAAAAGGAATAAGATTCGGTTTACTGCAATAATAGCAAATATCCATTTGGAGGCCATTTATTGTAAATTATTTGGGTTTTTCAAGTTTCTTGTTGATCCATTTAAAATCACCCAAATAGTGGAAGATTTGTGGGTATCTTTTGTTGACTTTTTCATATATTGTAATAAAACAAACATGTCTAGAGCCCATAGTTTTAAGGATTTGACTCGAATACCGATATATTCTGACACAAGTCCAAAAATGTCATGAGCACATTGTTGGCCAAATTCGTGTCTTTATATGACTCTGACATTTTTCTATAAGCATAAGCAGTTTATTTTTGTTATATTGGTTCACCGTAACTTAATAGACATAAAAACAAGTTCTTTTTATACTTTTTTCAGTGTAGAAAATAATTATGTGCTTAAAATTAAAAGTATTGATTTTTTAAAACTTCTTTTTCGGTAACTCATTTGTTCTTTTCCATATTTCAAAAAGTTAAATTTTATAACATTTGTACTTTAAGAGAAAAATAACTTTTTGTAGAACACCAAACCCCCTTTCTGCATGTTTTTGTACTTTTTCAAATGTCTTGTAAATGTTTCTACAATATCTGAATCTGTTGTCCTGGCTACAGTAGACAGCAGGATGATTCAGCACATCCAGCCGATTTAGAATATTATGCATTCTAAATCATTTATTTAGAGCAGCCAATATAGAATACACGATGCATGAATGATAAAATAATGTAAAATTAGATAACAAAAACTATAAAAACTGTTCAATATGAGCACCATCATCTTCAACCTTTTCTTGACTATTTCTCTTTCTAGTCCTGGGTAAAACACTTAATGTTTCAATCTCTTGCACCAATCTCTCGAGGAGGTGCTTCTTTATTAAACTCTTCATCAAACCGCTGCTTTCTTTTTTCAGAGTCACTCCAATCGCATATGATACCAGTTTAGCTATTTCTTCGTTTGTAAATCCAGGATAATTCATGCTTAAATTAATTGTGAAGAACTGCAAAAGTTGAAATTTAGATTTGAAACAGTTCCTCAATTATGATAAAAATAGTCCATGGATTTAATATATTTTGATTCATAGATATCACCCTACACAAGTTAACCAATAACTGAAATAAAATTTAACTTTTTAAAGGAATGGTAAGAACAGTGTAGGTATTAACCAAATTCATTTTTCGGGAATTTCCATATTTAAATAATACAAAAAGCGTCATATTGTATTCATGTATTCATTGTATTCATGTATTCATTGTATTCATGTAACTTTAACTACAATAAACCAAAATGATAATCAGAAAATCACATTTTAGCTAATAGAAGGGAAAAAAATCATCACTTTAAAAACACCAATATTGTGCTAATTTAGCCATTTAATTTGTTTAACTATAAGATCAAAGGCTGATGATTCAAAACCTTTCTCATAAGGGAATTTTGCAGACATGCTTTTTTATAATCCTCTTAGCCTAACAGAATAAAATGCCAGTTGTTTTTGCCAAAAAAAATTTGGGCATTAGCTCAAAGTCCAAGATAGCCATCCCAAAAAATCAATAATTATCTGTTTCTTGGCTATATCTTCTGAATTAAAAATTAAATTGAATGTGAAAAAGTTAAAATGAAACCAATTTGATGATCTATTAGCTCAAAATCAAAGATGGACACCCAAAAATCAATAATTTTAAATATTTTGGCTATATATTAATATTATTATGTTTAAATTTACCCCCGGTGAATATAAAATATTAAAATTAAATCAAAATCTAAGATAGCCCCTCAAAATTGCTAACTTTGTTTTTAGCTATATCTTCAGAATAAACAATATTTTATTATGAATATGTTATTTAAAAAGTTAATTGAATGGAAGAAAGTTAAAATAAATTGATTTAGATAAATAGTTAGCTCAAAATCTAAGAGGGATGTCCAAAATTCAATATTTTGATCATTTTGGCTATATCTTCAGAATGCTTTAAAAAGGTTAAACCTGCTGAAATACTTTTCATTATCTCTCAGAACCACTATAGGTTTCTTTGGGGATCTCCATTGTCTAAAAGTAATTTTGGTAAACAATTGGCATTTTATTCTGTGGCTAAGAGGATAATAAAAATACGTCTTTAAAATGCCCTCTTATGGGTAAGGTTTTGATTCAATAACCTTTGGTCTATATACTTAACTAATATGGATAATAGTTTATTAATAGCACAACTTTTGTAGAACCACATGAACAAAAAATTAATAAGTCTCATTCAATAAACGAAAACTTATTATTTTTTTGTTAATATGGATAAATTAGCACAATATTGTGTTTTTTAGAATGATGATATATTATTTCTACATATTAGGTAAAATGTGATTTTTTTTCTCATATTTATGTTTATTATAGTTCAATTTATATGAATATATTTAAATAGGACACTTGTTTTATAGAAAAATATCTATAGACATACAAAAATGATCGATTTGTAATATGTTATTTTGACAATTTCTTAAAAATGAATTTAGTCAATACCTACACTGTTCTTGCCATTCTTTAATTTTTTTTAAAATTTCAGTTGAGTATTGCTAGTTACTGTAGTAAGGATAATTCATATATTCAGATACTGTATAAAAACATGGAAAATGGGGTTTGGTGTGATATTTAAACAGCTCTATAATTTTTTAACACATTTTTTATAGAGCATGACTGCTATTCCAATACAATATAACTTTTTTGAAATATAGAAAAAAACACTTTAAAGAAAATTACTACTTAAAAAGAATTTGTTTTTATGTCTATTAAGTTGTGGTGAACCAATATAAACAAAAATTAAACTACTTTTATGTTTACAAAGACATGAATTTGTGGTCTTCGAACAGCTATAATTCAGAAAATATTGGTATTGGTCAAATCCTTGCAATTCTTGGCTCTAGATATGTTTTATTACAATATATGTATAAAGAAAATAGAAAATATATTTTTAATCCAAATGGATTGGGTGAACTTATTCGTTTTCTAAGGTAATATAATTTTTGTAAAATAGCATTTTATTAAAAAATTGTAGCATCCACTAAATAACATAGCCACAGCGTACATTATTAACAAACCTTTAGCGTCCATTAAAGTTAACATCAGAGATCTACTCGTATTGAAGTTTATTACTTTTGGCAGTCTAATAACCAATTAGATTTCATGATTTCTATAAGTCAGAAACTGATTGATACTTCTAAAGCATTTAATAACTTTTTTCTATCAATAGGCTTTTATTTAAAAAATGAATTAGGATTGCTTTTTTAATGGCTGTTCTTTGTTTATTAATTTAACTTAATTTTGTGTATTAAAGTGAAGAGCAAAGTTTTAAAATTATTGATACAATATTGAATTTTATTTTGGCTTTAAAAAACAGCAGTTAAGGTGTCCATATCAACGCCAGTTAGTTGCAACAAATAATGATGAAAAGTTTTGTTTAAATGTTTACTATAAAGTTTTAGAATTTTGAAACAATCGCTGATTACCTAAGTTTATAAAAATGGTAGTTTTTTAAAATTACATCTGATTAGAAGCATACTACGTCCCTTTTCTGATTAAATAATTTTAATAAATTAAAATTGAGTAATATGAGAATTTTGTACATAAATCTACTGACATGTGTATGGGTTTCAACTCTATCTAGACACTCTGAATGTATGTAGGTAAACTGATCTATATTTTTGAAAGTCTAAGAAACGTGTTGTTTTTGTCTATTTGTTTGTGTTTCAGATGATTTAAAAGAGACTAACTAGTATGTAACTGGATTGTTCTGTTTCAACTGTAAAGCGTTTTTGTTCATAAAGTTATTTCTTAGTTAATTGTTTTTTAAATTTTGCTATAATTGTTTCTTCTTTTTTATGGCTTATAAGTGTATTTTGACTGGTTTTAACTGTGATGATTTTATCATATGAATTTTTGTAATATTTTGTACTTATTCAGCCATTATTCACATTCAAATACAATTTGATGTTATGGGGAAAGAAAAGTTTGTTATCATTTTCTGAAAGTAGCTGTCAGGGAAAAATATCTTTAGCGTTTCAGCGACATTAGAAAATTTGTATCTTATAATACTCCTTTCCCCTTAATTTCTACACAAAGATAACTAACGAACATTTTGAAAACTATCCCCTTTGAAAAGAGGAGGCATTATTTCTTTTTAAAAAAATCAAATTGATCCATATTGTTCTAAACAAGATTCAAATATTGTATCCACTGATGTTAAATCGGTTGCTATTTTTCGATAACCTTATTATATTTTGATTAGTGACTAAATAAAATAACATTTTAGATTGACAAATAGTTGTTGAATTTATTTTATTGTTATGCTAATTATAAAATAATGGATTTAAATTCGATGTAAAACCCTAGTTTTATTACAAAGAAAACGATGAACTGTGTGTTTGCATAAATAACAGGCAACATTTCTAATAAATTTTTGTGATCCTCATCGGTGTTAATCAGAATGATCAAATCTAAGTAAGAATTATTGACGCCGTTTGTTTTAGGTGGTATCATTGCTATCAAAAATGGTGAAAACAAGATTTTTATCATGTAGAGATTTTTGTAGATTACCGAAAGAAAGTTCATTGCCTTGATTTTATATTGGTAATTGATTTTATTAGATTTATCTGAATTTTATTCTGATTGTAAAATGGGTTTGTTAATTCATCTATGTAGTGGTTTGCTAGTTCCATAATTGTCTAATTCTACGTATTTTGATTGCTTTTCTATTAAATACCAGATCCACCGTTATAACTAACGTTTTAAATTACTGTATCATTTTAGTAAGTTTTTGCCAAATCAGTATTGACATTTGGTTCAATAATATTAAAAAAGGTGAGTAATTTAGTTTAATTTTTCACTTCGCCGTCTAAAAGTCCTACTATTCTTCTAGAAATTCGTAATTGTGTTAATGATTTTAGAAACCTTTCAACAATTATGGATAACATTTATTGATTAGTTCTGGTTCACTTATCATCAGTCTGATTAGTGTACTGAAATGAGCATACTCACTACGTCATTTTCTCTATATATTATAACATTACATAAACATAAAATACAATAATACCCGTCCTCCTCAGATCAGTATCATTTTTGTACAATATAGAATATTTTATTACAGAGATCAAACCGATAAAATTGTATAATTGATAGATTGACCCTCGTGGACATTTGGAAATGTACCACTCAATATTTTCCGTTAAATTAAGCTAGTCGCTTCAAATTTTGCATACTACAAGGGGCATACCGAAAGTAATGAAACTGGTTTCATAACTTTTCTATTTTGAGATAGATCATTTAATATTTGTAACATAATACATGTAATGACAAAAATTTCAGTGAATAATAACGAAAAAAAACTAAATTTGAAGAAAAGAATTATTTAAAAGTATTTATTTATTGAATTTTTGTTTCAAAGCATCTACAGATATTGCATGTTGATGGTGAAGAATTTTGGGATAGACTGATCACTGTAACCCGAAGATGAAGGAATCAAGCAGACTCGAGGGTCCATTAGTGTGGGCTTGCTTTGGCCTTCACAGGTGGATTGGATCCTCGAGTAACCCACTGTTTGCTTGAAGTAGGGTAACCAAGTCTCATCCACAGCGATCAGTCTACCCCATAACCATTCACCTTCAGCATGCAGTAGCTGTAGATTATTTGAAGAAAAATTCAATAACCGCATCAAATTTACACCATTTTTTTCTTTAGTACTATTTTTCGTTGAAATTTTTGTCATACAAGTTGTATTATTGAGTGGTAAAAAATAGAATGATTTACTAAAGATTAAAAAAAGTTATGAAGCCTGCCTTGTTGCTTTTAGTATGTCTCTAGCAAATTTGTTGTGGATTCATCTTTTTTATATTGTGATTTTAGATATCTGATGCCCGAATCACCTAGTGGCTCTTGTAAAATGAAGGTGTTCAAATTTTGATTAAAGTTACTACAGAAATATTCCAGAATTTTGCTACATTTGGAAGCACAACACTACTTCAATAATATTTAGTTTTTGGAAATAGAATTTCATTCTACTAGGAGATAGGAGCACCTGAACAAAAAATGTTTAAAATGGAATGGATTACTGTTTAACTATTTATGACTTTAATACATAAATAATAGGCCTATTATTATTTCACTAAAATATAAATTTGTTGATTCAAATATATCATTTTTACTGATAAATCTGTTTAAATAAACCTAGCGCGTGATGAAAATACTGTTTTGGTAACTGTTTGTTTTCAGATTGTTATTCTACGAGTATGAATAGTCAATGAATATTGTTTTGTATTATATGTTGGTAGGTTGTTTTCGTCTACGAAACATCATGAGCCTCATCTAACTAAAAAAAAGAATGATTTTTCCACAAAATATGGGAAACCCTTCATAGTGTGTACCAAAAACGTTTATTTAAATAATTGGTTTTACAATTACCTGTCTAGTTATTGTTTACATCAGACAACTTATTTCACTCCTTTTTTGTATTTATAGATGTTTGAAAAACGTTGCAGAAATTTTAATTTTGTGACCATCTTCAAAACTCCTAGATACAAATGATTTGTAATAAAATGATAATATTTGCGTGTATTAATTTAGTTACTAACTGTTGTCCAACGAATTGTTTTCTACAGACTTGTTAGTATATCTACTATAAAAGTTAGTTCTTATTTAAAGGGATCAATATTAAAACAATCCAATCAGCATGTTATGGCAAATGTCATTCATTCTGTTATCTCTATATGTTTCATGATAATTACATTTGATAATTTATAGTAGGCTTAAGATTCTAATTACGTGTATCAAAACGAAAACTGTATAGACCATTTTGCAAGGTTTTTATTATTCTATTTTATCAAACTAGACAATGCCAACTCGTCTCATTTGGATGATGTAATTGCCTGTGTCGTATCCGATGCCGCCACCTATGCTGACCAACTTCCAGAGCATCGCGAGTTGCCTGAACTGGTCCGTGGTGGCTCCTCTGGCAAGTCCTCTGGTTCGGGTGTCACCTCGCAAACTGGACAAAGTGGGCGTCCGGGATCCAGGACACCAACCAGTGGTTCTCCGCCCACAAGTGGCGCCACTATTTCCAGTCCAGGGCTTAATAATTCCCATCAGGTAAGACAGGGTTCAGGAATCTTCTTGAAAAATCCGAAATTCTGCTAATTTTGGCGCCCATTTTTTAATCTCAAAACATTAATTTTGGCGGTCATTTAAAACTAATTGTGATCTTAAAATCATCGGTTTTGGAGCCCATTAGAACTTTTTACCGAAATTGCATTAGTTTTCATTCCCATCTACAACCCCATTCAAAAGTAACCGTAACAGTATAAAAAAGTGAATAAAAGTCAGCAAAATTAATTTCTAAGGCTAAAATACGAGTAGAAAAGAGAATCCACTCTCGTTGAATAACCATAGAATAGAAAAGAGAAGCCACTCTCGTTGAATAACCATAGAGTAGAATAGAGAAGCCACTCATTGAATAACCATAGAGTAGAAAAGAGAAGCCACTCTCGTTGAATAACCATAGAGTAGAATAGAGAAGCCACTCACTGAATAACCATAGAGTAGAATAGAGAAGCCACTCTCATTGAATAACCATAGAGTAGAATAGAGAAGCCACACTCACTGAATAACAATAGAGAAGCCACTCTCATTGAATAACCACAGTGAAGCCATTCTCACTGAATAACCATAGAGAAGCCACTCTCCTTAAATAACCATAGAGAAGCCGCTCTCATTAAATAACCACAAAGAAGCCACTCTCACTGGATATTTAGTAAGAGTGGCTTCTCTATTCTACTCTATGGTTATTCAGTGAGTGTGGCTTCTCTATTTTACTCTATGGCTATTCAGTGAGAGTGGCTTCTCTATTCTACTCTACTCGTATTTTAGCCTTAGAAATTTATTTTGCTGACTTTTATTAACTTTTTTTATACTGTTACGTCTACTTTTGAAAGGGGTTGTATGTATCCGGTAAAAATATTTAAAGTAAGAATATTGTTTATTAAATGAATAGGACTTAGATTCTAAAGACAGACAAATTAAATTCAATTGAAGGATAAACAGCTTACCCTTTTATTTGTTATAAGTATACACTAAATGGCATACATTTAAATTAATTTCCAACTAGTAGATATTGATTTAAAAAACTCAATGATACTACAACCTAGATAACTGTGTTAGCTATTTTTGGCCGTTGACATTGTACTGTTGGCTCGCTGTATAAAGCTCGAGTTAAATGCTACTAGAAATTTGATTTTTTGAAATTCACATTTGTAGTCAATAGCGATTTGTCGCAAAATTTATTATGCCATTTATTGTATTAGTAATACTAATTTTTAACATAGACACCATACTGTTCATAAATTAATTATACTATGTGGTGTACTGTTAAGAAATCCGTGTTTAAAAGCAGATAATGCAGTATTTCTATATTTAAATGAAATCAGTTTTGTACATACACTAGTAAGTACTATGTAGTAGTCCACTTACTATTACAAAAATCATAACGAATCTATTTGGTTTTCTTATTGTTTACTTAACTGCTCGTATATTGCTGAATTATTAAATTCCCATGAAGTTAAATATTGAAAACTGGATTTTGGGCCGTCGCATGACCTTAGGGTGCTCGGACCTTAATTTTTTTACACCAATAATTCCATAAGAGAATCAGGTATACGTTCGAAATTTCATGCAAATCGGTTTGGTTGTTATTGAAAATTTTCGAATAACCTTGGGTGTGTCGCAGTGGCACATGTCAGGCTATAACAGTATCAAAAAAGTGAGGTTTAATAGGGGTATAATACTAATATCTATAATATTTTACAAACAATAATGTTAGGGCGCTAACGTACCATTAAAAGCAATACATTATGCCCAAAAATGTATGTAGATATTGCTATATTAAATACTAACACTCAGAACTGATTCATTCCTAATACACAATTCTTTATCATTCAATTAGAAAGTCTCAACAATTACTGGGCCACAGAAAACAATATCAGGAATGATGATTTCATTTATGCTGCTAGAGATAGGACGCTTTGGAAGTTCATGATCACCGATGCCTGCAGCAGGTGGGCAATCAATTAGAAAAGTATACGTGTCTTTAAAGGAATTCCATCTTAGGTGATATCCATATGAAATCAAGCCCCAAATGCAAGGACCAAACTTGTAACTTCAAGCAGGACTAGCCGATTTCTGGACTCTGGTGGTGTTTTTCTTATTTGAACTTTCAAGCCTAGATTTTTTATTTACAAAATTTTATTATGATGTTGGCATGCAATCTTTTATTTTAACTTTACTTAGAACTTTGTCTCCAATTGACAGAGTTTCTTCATTAAGATATGGACCAGCTTGAACTCGTGAAACCAGAGGAATAAAGTGTTTCAAATAATTACAAGGGATACATTTGGTGCCTCCAGTTACAGACTGAACACGTTTGTGATTAAGATTGTTAGAGCAGCAGGTTGTTTTCAGTTGTTTGCTAAGAATAGACAGCGTACAGCGCGGTGCCCACAGCATCATGCCTTCAAACGGTCGACGAATCAGCGGATAGATGTCACTTCTCTTGTACTTGTCTTTGAAATTGCCTTTAATTTTTGAACCGTTTTCATTAACAAAGGCTAAATCAAGACAAGGCCATTTCCACTTCTTATTGACCACCTTTGTGGATTCTGCTACGTCTAGATAAACTCTATATGCTATGTTATCTTCGGGATAGAGCTTCAGTTTTTTGAAACGGTCGCCGAGTGTTTGGTTAAATGTTTCTTGTATTTTGTATCTCAAATGGAAGGGAACACCGAGGTCAACATCGTCGTCCCAGGGAACAAAACC
>JAUYWI010094876.1:0-11961 GCA_034780595.1 Parotoplana pacifica | reverse complement strand
TCAATTTTCTTCTTGTCTTTTTCTTGCAATGTCCAGGTTTCCGCTCCATATAGTGCTATACTCCATACAATTGTCTTTACGATTTTATTCTTAGTTTCCAGTCATCATGTTTTTGTTGGTAATTCTCTTCTTCTTATAAATGCCGTTTTGGCCATTGCAATCCTTGCGCGGTTTTCTTTCGTATAAGAAAGGCTGGATTAAAATGAAACTTGGAGAAACGTTTATTTTTCAAAAATGAAATTGTTTACTTGGGGTATTTAATTAATAAAGATGGAATTCAGCCAGATCCATCCAAGGTAAAGAAATTAATGTTCCTAAATCTCCCACCACTCAAAAAGAAGTTCAAATTTTATATGGATTCTCTAATTATCTTAGATCGTTCCTCATAGATCTTTCCTCATATAATGAACCATTTTTTGATAAATAGTGAACCTAGACAACTTAGATGGACTGAAGAAGCAGAAAAAGCTTTGAATAACTTCAAAGAAAGAGTTATTATCCTGACTTTTCTAAACCCTTTGAACTTCGAGTTGATGCCTCCAAATTTACTTTAGAACTATTTTGTGTCAGGAAGGTTGTTCCATTATTTTTGATAGTCGTATGTTAAGTAAAACTGAACAGAATTACCTCGACGACCAATCGAGAGTATTTGTGCTTAGTTGGGGCTTTTAAAAAAATTGTCCTTATCTTGTAACTCAACAATGTATTGTTGGAACCTCCCGTAATACTAGGCATGCTCGCTATCAATAAATTCTAAATTCTATAGGAACTTAACTATAAGTTTCAGTTCATATCTGGTAAAAATATTTTACATGACACTATGCGCAGACTAACTTTTACTGTAGAGTCGATGGAAGATAAAATTAGACAGAATCAATTTTGTAACAATCAATGTCAAGGTCATTGCTTTATTCACTTTTTCTCTGTCCTAATTTATGGAAAATTGATGCTGAAGTTTATTTGTATCATTCAAAACAGATTTTGTACAGGAACATGAAATTTTGAATGTTCTTTCCTGTTTCAATGAATTCAGACATTTTGGTATTCAGACTAAGGTGAGAAAAATTGGTGAAAAATATTTGTCCCCGGAATGTGGAACAAAGTGGAAAATTCGTTAAAAATATCGTAATTTCAAGAACAGAAAATTATGGTTCTTCTAAATGTTGTCTTTACACACACCAATACCTTTGAAGTTGTTAGTGTTGACTAAACCTTTTGTCTTCTATAGGAAATTATGTATTTGCTCTGACTATGATCGAAAAGAGTACAAAATGGGTCGAAAATATTTGTATCTCACCAATTTCTGCTGATTCTGTTGATAAGACCATTATGAAAATTGGATTTTCCTTTGGGGCCCACCTGTTTGTATTCATTCAGATCGTGGGACTCAGTTTGAAAGTTCGTTGATGAGTATTTTGTGTAACATTATTGGTTCTAGAAATCTATAACCACAGCCGATCACCCTCAAGGAAAAGTATAGTCCAGAGATTTCATCGTTTCCTAAAGGATCGTATTCGTTGTAGTGGAAAAGATTGAAAATCTACTTTACCACAGATTATATTTGAATTTAGAATTACTCCGAATTGTGGAGAAGTTTCTCCTATGAAATCTCTAGTTGGTTTTGATATTCCTATTTTAACGGACTTGCCTTAAAACATTTCTCTTTATTCAGATCCTTCTTTAAGATTTATTCAAAGTGCTTTGAATTCGGTTTCTAAAGTTCAGTGTTATCAAAAGGTAGCTAATAAATTTTGTGTAGGGAATAAAATTTCGGTAAAGAATTTACATAGAAAATCTCTCGAAGCACACTTATTAGGCCCTGTGAATGTTTTAGAAATCCTAGGACATGTGATAATATTAGTGGAATCTTTTGGCTCTGTATATGTAAATAGATGCAAACCATTTTAATGATTTTATTTGTTTAGTTTGTTTTGGCATTTTCCAGTGCATCGATTATTCTATATACGTTGTAATGATGTATTTGTTATTGATTAGATTGTAATGTACATACATTCATGTACATAATTCATTTCATCAGTTACCTTCTATGATGCGGAGCTGACCACATGAGTCTCAAATGATACTGTCTTTGCTCAGTCCAATCTTTGAGGTCGCTTGTCCAGGTTCTTCTTTGTCTTCCTCTGTCTCTTATGCACTCAACGTAACCTTCTATCGCCAGTTTTGAGAATTTTTATGAGCCCGTAGTACTGAACTAGCATATTAAATTTTCTCAGTGCAAATTCTTGTACCCAATTTCACATTCATTCTTTCTCTGTTTGTGGTATTCCTAATGTAGTCTTTGCAGTTTAAAATGCTCCTGTAACACCAGTTATTAAAAAGTTGGACTTTCTTGATTATTGTCTTTAAGAGTAATAATAAAAAAACAGGTATACTTTGATAAAAATATACTACTTATTCATATTAGTCGCAAATGATAGTCCAGGACAGCTGTTTCGACCTTGTTGGGCCTTCAGATTCTTATTTATATATCTTCTTAGAAATTCATTGCAGTTCCAGAAAGCCACTTTAGATTAAGAAATTCCAGTTTTCACTTCGGTGTTCCATCTACAGCCATTGCTATTGCAGTTCCTAGATATTTGTACCTTTCAACTACTTCAAATTGAGAATTATCGATGTTAATGTTCTGTTTACTTTGAGTTAGTATATTTCGCGCATTATACCTACTTTTAATATTATTGTAAAAAATGTAAAATGATATACCTAGAATGGTGGCCAACTTGATCACGAAAGTGCCTTTTCTTTTTTTACAAGAATAAATTTTATTTTTATCATTATTTTATTATGGATGTTGTCTTCGGTTTTCTTGGCATTGAGTTGCATTCCATACTTCTTGCAGATATCATTCATCTTTGTCATCATCTTTTGCAACATTTCCACACTCTCTGACAGATTGACTGTGTCATCAGCATACCTTATGATAGTAATCGTGTCTCCATTGAATTTGACGCCGTAGCTTTGATTCCCATGAAGTAATTTTTCGATGATGATTTCATAAGTTGAATAGAATCGGTGAAAGTATACATCCTTGCTTTACCCCCTTTTTGACTTCAAAGTAATCTGATATGTTTTTGTTAAACCTGATGTTAGTCTCTTGGTATAGCATTTTATTTCGAATATCAATAGTTATCCACGGTTGGTGTTTCGCCATTCTTATTTTAGAGATACCTATGTTGTTTCTATATCTTATTATAGCCAGAATATAGTCAATTTTATTTTTTATCTTTTCATCAAGAGCTGTCCCGTACATCTGTTCCTTTCCTTTTGCTCAAACCAGGTATTAGTGATAAAAAGTTCATTCCTTTCACTGAATTCGATCAAAGTTTCTTCCGATGCCACAATGTCCAACAATTTTGTTGTACTTGCCCTTTCCTACCTCTGCATGGAATCACCTATAACTACCAACTGATCTCTTGCTTTGCGATGTTTAGTTATTGTTGCATTTAACTCCTCATAGAAATATACAACTTCTTGTTCTTCAGAATCTTTGTTTGACGCATAAACTGGGATAATTACAATATCGCAGGGTTGTACTCGGAGTTTAATACTGATGATTTGGTCTGAAACTAGATCATCATCGCTAATGAACTTATGTATCTATGGTTTGTGTAGGTTTGATTCCACTGAAGTAGACGATTCTGAAGCTATCATTAGATGTAGGTATCAAGGTTTCGAAGTCTCCATTTTCTTGCCAAAAAGTTTCAGAAAGTCCAAGGATATGTACATAGATTGAGATGAGTAAATTCATGTATCACACTAGCCAATATCCTGGTTGATTTAGACCTCTGACATTCCAGGTTCCTAGGTGATGATAGTGGGGTCTTGTCTGTTTTATCACAAGTGCCCCACTGTGCTGAACTACATTGATTATTGTTCCAATGCACCCCGTTTGCCAAGAACTTGGATTCGTTTGTTTGACTTACTCATAGTGAACCTAATCGGGCTATTAGGAGTAGAAGGCCCCAAAAATCTAGCTAGCTGCACCCAGCAATATTCGCGAACTGGATTTTTACACCAGCAGTTGCTCAAGGACTGAAGCATCCGCGCCCTCTGAAAACTGGAACAGAGCCGTTGACCTGATGTTTTTCCACTTGTGTTCCTGCGACAACCTTGCTGTCCAGTTGAAGGTTTCCGGTCGCAGTAATGGGACCAAAAAACAGGATTGTTAGGCATTGTCCCCAGATATTTTGAAGCTATCATTGGCTTTCCGCCAATTTTATACTAATGCAGCTGCTGCCCTACATTCGTTCATTTGAATTACTTAACTATATAACTTATATTCAACGTGAAAGCAGTCGATCTGCCAACTACTGATTCACTCTAATGATGTTTATGATAGAAAATGAGCTTGTTCTGTTCTTAACAATTGAAAATACAGGAAAGAAATCACTACTTTGACTACTTTTCTGGGATCCATAAAATTAGAGTCTTGCAAAGGAATAAATGCATACAACTTGTTTAAGAATTTAAGAAGCATTTTAGAGGTACCTTTATATTATATATTAGCAATAACTATGTATGTAGCTAATCTATCAAATAAATCTGTGAAGCTAAGCGAGTGAAGCTAAAAAGCTTGAAGAAACCAAAAGCCATACCAAAATTATGACTAGAATACCTCAAGACAGAAGCAACAAAGCGGACATATGTATGCTATAGCAGTGAGCAATAGATATGAAACTTTAATTGTAGAAGGTCATGATGAATGGGAAGCCTTCAAAACTTCAACAACGGAGATAGCTTAGGAAATAGTGCCAAAAAGGTAAAATACAACAGTCAGACAGAAATGGATTACAAATGACATTTTAGAACGAATGGAACAATAATGAAGCATACGCTCGATTGGCCAAGCAAGTAAAGAAGGAATGCAGAAAAGCAAAACAGACATAGCCAGAGAATCAATACCAACAAATAGAAAATTTAAGTCATTTGACCAAGCAACGATGTACAAGAAGATAAACGAGTTAACAAATGCAAAAATCTGTTCCTCAAGTGAATGCATCATGGTGCGTAATGGCACAATTCTTATGGATATGCAAGACATTCATCAAGATGATCAGAGTACATTGAGGAACTTTTCAGAGATGATAGAGGCCGAAGAACAATAATTCGGAAAATTTGTAAGCTGCAGAAATGTGGTTTCTCAGGCGCATGCTCCGGGTGCCACATACTGCACAGGAGACAAATGAATTGTTTTACAGAGAACAAAACAAGCAGTTGTTTTTGGACATGTCATGAGAAAAGGTGGAATTGAGACATTGGTTGTAACTGACAGGATTCTTGGTAAATGGGGTAGAGGTCGTCCACGTGAGAACTTTATTAGTAGTTTGAAGCAGTAGATCAGAAGAGAAACACAAGGATGACTATGGATATACATGTTTGGCAAACCATGATCTCCAACGCTCGGATTGAGCAGGTTCACCTGATGATGATGTACCCAATCTATCAAATAAACCTATTAAAAGTTCATTTTAAGGTTATCTGTTGACGCCATAGGTAAGTCAAGATATATATAAAATCATAATAACTCTTTTATTAATCATTTTATAGCAACATAATGATGTTTTATTAATTTATATTACCAAAAATATGAACGTAATCTATTAAATAAGCTTTATAAAAGTCTATTTCCAAGTAATCAGATTTGCTTTATATCATATAAATTTGGATTTTGTTAATGTTCTTTTAATGGTTGGCAACCTAATAGCCTATTTGTTTGGTTAAATATTCGTTTCAAAAGATGCATAAGCGTCAGAAAAACAACATAGTTTCGAAGAGGTAGAGGGGTGCACGGGGAGAAAAAAATAAGTACACAGTAAAAACAATTATTGCGTACAAAATTTTAATAAAATACTATGTAATATGGGCCTGTCTTAAAATAATGACAATGTTGCTTGTTTAACATCGATATATTACTGTCATTTGTGAGTAATATACCAGGACTTGCTTTGACAGCGTGAGTGCCTTTTAATAAAAAAAAACAGGTTTCCAATAATTTTCTTTTGAATATCTTCTACTTCTTCTCTTTTTATGCAAAATTAGCTAATTTTCTTTATTTTTATGCTTTGATATGAAATATACGAACATTTATATTACTCAGGCAATAATTATGCCTAGCTGATGAGGCCCAACAAGGCCGAAACAGCTGTCCTGGGCTATCATTTGCCAGTAATATGAATAAGTAGTATATTTTATCAAAGCATTCCTGTTTTTTATTATTGCTCTTAAACACATACCAAAAAAGAGTATTTTTGAAGACAGAGATTCGAATAACACATCGGGAAATATAATCAGTGTTTTGGAAGTGCACTTTAGTGGAAGTTTTCGATGCACATTGTTCATAGCATCAGCTCTAAATAGAAAAACAATTCCTTTTTGGTACAATAAACGAATTTTCTGTAAAATTCTTACGTATAATTCACATTTGGCTGCAACATTCCATTGCAGTGGCCCACACACTCCTTATCCTGACCGATAATGAATATGGCTGAACTCTGATTGGCCAGTCTTGTCACTTCAAATTCATACGGGGCTATCTGTCCCCCATTTGTCTTATTCCAAGTCTAAAATTATTTGTGCAATTAAAAATATTAGGTATACACGTAGTAATTTATGACATAAACTAATACTGGATTTTGAATTTTTATTATCATAAAATTTAATATTATTGGAACTACATTTAAATTCGTTAAGTTTAAAAAATTATTGATTTTGCAAGAAGAGAACTGTCTTTCCACTTAATGAATTTAATGAATTAAACTAGCTTTGGTCCAGATGATTAAACAAAAACAGTCGAAGATAATAGCCAATAAATGGTTACAGAAATCAAAATAATTTTCAAAAGGAAAACCTTAATACCTTCTCAAACAAGGTATGATTGCTATCCAATTGAACAGTTCTCTCCGTTTCGATGGTCGCATTGAGGTCGGTAGTTTTTATCAATAATGTAAAAATGGTGATTTTCACATCGACATCATCAAATATATTGAAAGGAAGCACAATGGGAATTTGTGTGCTTGGTTGGGGAGCCGATGGAACCTCGTCAATGTTTGCCAGAATAGCCCGTCTTAGTTGTTGAGTGACCAAAAGAGGAACTGCAAGAAATATTAACTTGAATGTCATACTGCATGGAACACGCGAAATAAATAACTAGGGGACTAGAATATTGTTTAATTGTGCATGCGGGCAAAAATAAATAATTGGTATTTTTAATATATTCCATTTTTTATTGATTACAACGCTTTTTATCAAATTATTTAAAGTAATTGCGATTTTAATCCTGCCCCCCCCAAGATTGAAATTGTTTCACGTCACGTAAATATTGAACACTTTATCAAACTTGATGGCCACTTTTTGTAGTTGTTATGCTTTAATTCAAATAATTAGAAAGGTTGTGTGTGAGCCCTCATTGGAGAAAACTAAATTAAATATACACAGAACTGGTGTACCTCTGTGTACAGGATGAGTCTTAAACATTGGAAAAATGAGCACCGAATTATGTCAGGCACTTACTTAATTTTACTTTGTACCATAATTATTAACCCACAGGTTCGCAAGCTTGATGTCTAGTTTTTTTTATAATATTTCTCCAAATAAACATTGTGTTTTTTTTAGAGTAATAATAAAAAAACAGGAATACTTTGATAAAAATATACTACTAATCTATATTACTCGTAAATCATAGCTCAGGATCAGCTGTTTCGGCCTTGTTGGGCCTCATCAGCTGGCATAATCACAGCCTGAGCAATATAAAATGTTTGTATATTTCATATCAAAGCATAGAAGTGAAGAAAATTTGCCAATTTTAATTAACCCAGAGGTTCGAAAGCTTGGTGTCTATTTTTTTAAATAATATTTCTCCAAATAAACATTGTGGTTTTTTAGTTAATTTTATGAAATCGTAAAGTTTAAAGAGATGCTACTCCAATAACTGAGAACAAAATTTGATATGCCATCTGCTAATCGTTCACATTCCAATAGTCATTAATTACCTCCAAATTGAGTCCTCATCCACTCGGTCCACATGGTCCATTTACTTTGCAAACGATTTTCTTTTGTAGTGGCTAAAATTGTAAATCGATAATCTTTTCCTTGGCCAAGATTTCTCCATTTGTAGTCTGTAAATTTAATGAGAAAAATGAAATGGAAAATATAATCTGTGTATTTACGTATAAGAAAGAACGATATAGATTTGTGATATAGATAAAATTAGCATTCATTTGTTAATATTTCTTCTTTCAACAGCTTCGTTGTGAAGGGAGGACATCAATCTTACGAATGGACAATTCATCGAAATGTTATTTTGTCGAAAAAAACAATAAAAGGGATTTAAATTTATAATTTTAGATTATGTAAATTCAACAAACACAGAACAATCAAAATTAGATGATTTTAAAATTCAATGTTTTTATTTTTTATTTTAAATGCAGAATCTCTAAGTGTCACACTTAGAAAAAGTTTTTCTGAAAAATGATGGTGATATATGTATCTGTTCAAATTCTGCCTACATCTGTTGAAAAGTCCAGTTCATCGGTTCAAAAATCAAAATTCTTGTGTAAGAATAAGTCAGAACCGAATTTCTGACAATTACGTAAAAGTGTTTGAATTACAAGAAGAGATGTGCCCAGAAAGACCTAGTAATCACGGAACTGAAAAAGCAAGAACTTGAACTACAATTAAAATGGCTGTACAAATATGCCATCATCATCAAACTTTGCCAATTATAACTCTTACTATCCACTATAATAAGGTAGTTATAATTATATTTGAATTATTATAATACAAAATATATAAATGTACTTGTTATTTTTAAAACGTTTTAAAATTTATGAAAGCAGAATGTACCAGGTTTCTGATATTTTTATTTTTATTTATTGATTAACAATTAAATACTTAAATTAACATAGAGCTATTGTGGAGTACTGTGCAGGCAATTATCACAGACATGGCGGTCTTGAGTGTTAGATGTATTCTGCTATCAGGGCCAATGACAGAAAAACGTCTCTTCCATATTCCAAACGTTCGTTCTATTATGTTACGAGTGGAACAATGATAGTAATTGTATCGTTGTTCAGCTGAAGTAGTGGGGTTCAATAAGGGAATGAGCATAAATCGCTTTGATGGGAAGCCAGTAGGTTTCTCCCAGAATAATTCCACGTTTGGCTTTAAGAATTTCTTTTAGCCGCCTGTTTTGAAATAATTTTGGATCAAGAGTGCTTCCTGACCAGCGTAAAACGATGATGGTAATTTAATAATCACAATCACAGACTACTTGTGTGTTAATTGAGTAAAATCATCTGCGATTCATAAAGGTAGCAGTCATGTTTCCACCTGCTGATGCTATTCTGATATGGGTGCGGTCTATACGACCTACAGTACCAGATATTCGACTTTGTTGTTGGAGAGATTTCATAATCTAATTAATCCTATTTTTCTGGGGCGTTTTTATATATCTTCGAGACGAGCTAGGGATTTGATGTGAGATATCTTGTATCCTACTTTTGATGCTGTAGATTCATCTAATCTATCAACATCCCCTGTGGCATTAAAGCGAAGAGTTATATACACTTGTAATGTCGGAGGCATTGCATGGTTTCTCTGTGTGCCCTTTTGTATTTGTGGTGAGATTATTTGGATTAGTTCAGTTACATCTTCTTTGTACACACAAAAACGTAACTTGAATTCATCGTTGGCATATTTTTCCACTGGTCTCTGAATAACCGCAATCTATTTTGTTGACATCTGTAAAGTTGATAATCAGGATCCACATCATTGATATCGAAACAAACTATATCGTAAAAGCACAAACTTTTGAACTTAATTCGTAGCCTGCCGTGCCTATTATACGCACCCTGTCTGAGGTAGCTACATTTCTATCAAGTGTCATGAAGTCAGGCAGGATATTTCAGTTTGAGCTTAGGTTAGGCACCCTTTAGGTATCTTTCGATCAAGCCACACAAAATGTTTTTAAAAAGTTCACAGAATTAGTTCCTCAGATGTGGTTTAAAATATTATCTGAAGTAATTAAGCAATGCAATAATAAAATTCATCCTTCAATAAAAGTTACACTATACGAAGTAACTGAAAATCCTGATTTGATAGAAACAATTATCACAAAAAATGTTTCTGAAAATTTTTAATAATGCAAAATTACTAAAACCGAAAACAAAATATATAATTGGGGATAGAGTAAGAATCTTTAATAACGTACACTTCTGATATGGGGAATAAAGGAAAATGGATAAAAGAGATTTATAAATTTAGTGAAGTAAATAAAACAATTCCAATAACTTTTTAAATAAAAGGGTTTAGACGGAGAAGAAGATGTTGTAAGAGTTTATTCAAATGAGTTACAGAAAAGTTATATTTTATTTGCAAAATAAAAAAATATCATTATGCTTCTCTAGGAAATGGAAAAGCAACTAAAATTATTTATAGTGGTGGTAAATCGATTTATATTTCAAAGAAAATAATTAACGAATAAATAGATTCATCCATATTAAAACAAGTTGAACAGAAAGTAAAAAATGTAGATCAATAAAGAAAGAAAGTATAATTGTCCCTTTATTGACATTACATAATATTTGTAGCAATAGTGAAACGGAAGAAATAGCAACAGTTAAAGAAAGATTAATATATTTTGCTGATAACGATCAAATATAAAAATCGGGTGAAGGTTTGTAGATCAGAGAACGGTTTATATCTTCATATTAAAAATTGATCAAATTTTTCACTAAAAAGCTTTTTATAACAAGTTATGAAGAATGGAAATTTGACAATTTTAATGAGAATAATAATAAAAATAAAGAAGAAATTGAATTTAATGGAGAAGTTTTATTGGTGTTATTTCTTCATTAAGTTCAACGCCAGGGAATTTATAAATAATAATAAGTATCAGTGGAATTAGATGGACTACGATATTCAAAATATCCAATTAGAATTCAACACCTGATAAAAAAAGAATTATGTACTTTCTTTTATCAAGTGATATGTGTATAATGTTTAATAATGCTCCTCAACTCAATTATAACGCAATGTGCTGTTTTAATTTTTCATCTGAATCAGATAATTTAATTACAACTAGAGTACAATTAGAAGTTTTGATTAATAAAGGTGGAGCATTAGCAATATTGGTTATGTGGTTTTATTATAGAACGCGGTTTAGTGATTCTGTGAGAGAAGCTACGCCGCTGTGATCAGAGTTTGCTGCAGACGACGAGTTTTATTATAAGAACGGGAAAAAGTATTAGATAATAAAAATAAGTACTATTCAATAAAATTATTTTATCTTTATAAACTGCCCAGTATAAATTTTTTGATGCTGTTATATTTCCTAAACATCTGCTATTAATGTGTATTCAAGGACAAAGTGCATGTGGCAAGACATGGAAACATTTTAATTTATTAAATATTCCAAACATTTCAGATTATCAAAATTTATATTTTTAAAAGTATTCAAAGGATATTAATTCATTAGTTTTAATATCTTCAATGAAGTATGAATTTAGTGTTCATAAATTAAATGTTTCTAAAAATAATTTATATTTTGATAATTGTATTGAATAGAAAAGTCAATTGTATGCTTCTGGAAGTCATAAAAATTGTCATTGTATTTATCAATCACAAACATTTTATGATAAAGTTACATACGAGTATGAAAGATGCAAATGAATTATTTTCTTTTTTAAATTAAATATTAATGATTTAATATCCGTTGTTCATGGAAAAGATATATGTAATGAAATTTGGAATGAAAACTATAAATATGTATTTTTAAATATTTGCGATTTTCTCTAAAAAATGTTGTCGAAAGATTGATCTAAATTGCATAAATATCTATTGTTTAAATCTGAATATCAGTTGTGCATAAGAAGAGAAAAAGTTGAAAATATTGACAAAAAAGTACTTTGAAGCCTGTTTTTTTATTAAAAGGTACTTACGCTGTCA
>JAUYWI010094865.1:0-11962 GCA_034780595.1 Parotoplana pacifica | reverse complement strand
GAAAAAGGCAGTTAAGATGGCAGCACGAGCAGCAAACGCCCAATTGGACGACGCTGGATGATGATGATGATGATAAACTGTGCGTCGAATGTTGGCTGTTACTCTGTATTTCCACCTGCAATTTGTTCTTCCTGAACTTTAGTTAATTCATTTATCGTAATAGCCATGGAAGTGCTATAAATATCCCTTTCTAACTTGGGCTGATCAAGATTCTACTGTTTTCTGGTGTAGTACTTGAGATAAAAAATTTAGCCATCTTGACTGGAAAAAGTCAGAACGATCACATTCTTGTCTTGGTGAATCAATTTTAGCAAGCTTTAAAATTGAAACTGAAGTGTGCTGAACATCTGGACAGTCTCGTTTTCTGGTGAAAATATTTTTATTTAAAGGACTTGTTGCAATTAAATTATCAGCATTGTCAATACAATCAGACAAAGTAGCAGCCAGTTCACAATGCAAACCATTGTTATTTGAAAACAAAGAGTTGTTGTTACCTTCCAAAACAACGTCATTTGCTGTTACTCTCCACCATTTGTTTACAAACACAAAGGTCAACCTGGCTTACTGCTGAAACATAGCATCCTTCTTCTATATCCTGTTCAATAATGAAATCAGACACATTTGCCAGAAGTTCACCATGTGATCCTGATGAAATTGCTGAATCCAACATTTTTCGATATTTTTAGTACGTGTCAGATAAAATTCCTGGTGAAACTCTACCATTTTAAAGTGTACAAGTGTCAAATACCCCATCAAGGTAAGACCTTGAAATTGAAGCTGTCCAATTCTACTGGAAGAAGGAAATGAAGAACTTAAAGCTTCACTCAAAATAAATGAAGCTCCACTGCAGTCATTTGGAGCATCTGTCGGAAATGGTTCAACATAAGTTGTGCACCTATTAATACTGTGATCCATGAGTGCTTTTACATCTTAGCCTATCAAAACGTAGCTTTTCTGAGGCAACTGAGGTGCCAATTCTTCAAAATGGAGTATGTACATATAATAAGAACTTTTTCAGGAATACACAATCATGTCAATAATATATATCTTTATGAGTTAATTTTTTTTGTTTCCTACTAAAATTGAAGATCCGCGAGAAGACTGAAACTATTGTGAAACATTGTGCCATCCTTTCCATCAATTTTAAGCAAAATAATTGCCTGAGGAATCTTGTTTCCAATGAATGATGTTCGACTTGTACCAAGATTGTACAGAGCTGCTATAGATAAGTACCTACCTTATATGTTACTTATTAAAGTATTTGTACTGATAGAATGTATGATTAAAGACAACAAGGCCACCATAACAGGCAGACTGTTATTCTAACACAATATATCTATACCTGACTGTGGGTGAATGAGATTGTAACACAAGATAATATAAAGTGTAATAGATAGATATATACAGTAAGTG
This sequence comes from Parotoplana pacifica, assembly GCA_034780595.1. Taxonomy (NCBI): domain Eukaryota; kingdom Metazoa; phylum Platyhelminthes; order Proseriata; family Otoplanidae; genus Parotoplana; species Parotoplana pacifica. Next base: position 10,549 of record JAUYWI010094865.1, on the reverse strand, counting down.
CAGTGAACTCTATGTTGTTTTGAAATAATGTTCATAATGCTGTGGTAGCACGGTAGCCTGTGTTTTATACCACGTTAATGAGTAATACAATAAAGATATTTGTAAAACACGTGGCAAAAGAGAGTTAAAAAATATATTTCTGTGGGAGGGAAAATTTGGCAGTAATTTTTACTTTTGAAAAGGGGGAGATGGGGGTCCCCCATAAAAATTATAGTTTCTCATGTATGGTAGTCAGTTGATAGCAAAGGGGTGTGTGTTTACCAGAAAAAGGGGGAGGGGTAGAAAAAGAGGAAAAAAGAAGGGAGTGGAGGAAAAAGAGAGGGCGAAAGAAGGAAACGGGGGAGGGGTAGCAAAAAAGGAAAAAGAAGGAAGGGGAGGAAAGAAGAAAAAGGGGGAGGGTAGCATTTATTCTTAGCCCTAATTGATTGTTGCACCAGAGAGATGACATTCTAATACTTAATGTGCTTCAAAACTGAAAATCCCCTATCAACATCTGAAGAAGAAATTGGAATGATTAGTATGGTCCATATAATAAATGCAATTCTTCTGTTCATGGCAAGGTTTTAGTAGCCAAAAAACGTTGACCAAGACTTTGTTGAAGAAGCTCTTTGGTACAATTTTTTCTAATATGTCAAGTAATTTGGGATGTGAATAAAAGGAAATATCCATCATTGCTTCAGTATATACTGTGCGTAGAATGTTGACTATTAGGTACTGTGTATTTCCCAACTGCAACAACTTCATTTACAGCCATAGCCATAGCAGTGCAATATTTTAGCTGTTCCACATCCACAAGCCTAGCAATTAATTGTTGATGTTTTGTTGATCCTAATCAATACTGTGCTGAGTTTTTGCAGTTTCCTCTTTCCCTTCCTGACCTTATGCTCCAATATCATCTCATAATATTTTTTATTCAGTCTTTTTATTATTGCTCAACTTAGTCCATTCTGTTAATTGTGGTTTGTATTTTAGATCCATGTATTTCACATAATACATATGGCATATACTGGACCTGAATTTCGTATTTTCAGGCATTTCATAATCTGTTGTGATCAAGAATCCAATGTTTTCTGAAGATATAGTGGTACTCAAGATAAAATATTTGGCCAGATTGAATGAAAAAAGTCAGAATGATACCATTCTTTTCTTGGTGGATCAATTTTAGCTTGTTATGAAATCAAACTTGTCACCCCCCCCCCACCCCCCCAATTACACTGCTCAGGTATGGTTTAGATTCAATTTTATACTATTTTACATACTTTTGACTCAATATTGTCTATGACATTGTAAGTTGATTCTATATGACCTTGAAACTTTGTTTTTATGTAGATTGTTTATATCTTTCTATTAATTCATAATACATTTATGAGCACTATACAGATTGGTTTTAGAGATATTAACTGATTAATATGTATCATATTAGCCATTTTAAAAATATACCTACTCAAAAATTACTCAAGGCAAGGGTAATATCCCCCCTGGAAAATCTTGTAAGAAAATCATAATCATTTTTAGAAAATAACCTATGTAGGAATTTTTTTCTAAAAATATTTCTTTATTCTAAGACATTGCAAAGTATTTATTACTCAATTTCAGGCCAATCCATTTTTGTGGAAATAATGATACATACATATATAGAGGGAAGAGGTGACATCTCATTATCTTTCATCTGTGATAATGATATTATCTTTATTAAAATCAGACTTACCATTTATATATTTTCTGAATGTAAAATTCTAAAACATAAATTTAAACTGTTCATTATGTATTCCACTACATGACATCAGCATTTGACAAAGTCTGGCAAAATAAGCTCATTACTAAACTGTATGATACAGGAATAAAAGGTAAAGATATAGACAGGTTCAAGATAACAAATAATGCCCTATCAAAGAAGGAGTTTGACAAGGCTCTGTACTAAGTTCATTACTTTTTCTAACAATCCCAAAATAGCTGTCTTGGGCTATCTTTTGTGAGTAATATAAATAAGTAGTCTCTTTTTATTAAAGTATACCAGGAAATGCTTTGAAGGTGTGAGTGCCCTTTAATAAGAAATAGCTTTTCTAACATATTTCTTTAGAAAATCTTCAATTTCACTTTTTTGGGGGCAACTATAGCAAATTTTCTTCTCTTTTATATTTGATATGAAACATACTTTTTTTGAATATTATATGTAGAATAAATCTTTACTGCAGAAAACATAAAAATAATAAATAATAAATAATATCAGTCAAGCCTTCGACAGTACCAACATAGAAATGAATGTAATCCAACCAAAAGATGTGTTCAGGCTATGATTATGCCTGACTGATGAGGCCCATCAAGGCTGAAACAGCTGTCCTGGGCTATCACTTGTAAGTAATATGAATAAGTTAAGTGATATATTTTTATCAAAGTATATTTTCTTATGCAACTATAGCAAATTTTCCTTTATTTTATACTTTGATATGAAATATATAAAACAATAAAGTTCAGGAAATGATTATGCCTGGCTGATGGATGAGGCCCAACAAGCCTGAAACAGCTGTCCTGGGCTATTACTTGCAAATAATATGAATAACTAGTATATTTTTATCAAAATATACCTGTTTTTTTTATTACTCTTAACATATATTCAAAGGAGTCTGACAAGGCTCTCTACTAAGTCCATTACTTTTTCTCATCTATGTATCAAATCTCAAAATTTTGTAATAAATCCAAACAATATGTATATGTAGATGATGGTAAAGTACTCCTTCAGAGGAAAAATCTCAGAAAAATAGTAAGAAATTTATCTAAAAATACTTAACTTGTCCTAGATCTAAATCCTATCAAAACCAAAATTTACCATCTTTACAACAAACTGAAATAAGATAAATTATTAACCTAATGTCAATAATATAAAAAACCTAAAACTGAAAAAAATCCTACTTATTTTGAAATAAAACTTGACTGAGAACTCATATTCAAAGCAAGAAGAAACTGAATCTACTGAGATGCAAAAAAAACATGGGGATCAATACCAAATACACTCAAAGCAGCCTACTGTGCTATAGCTCAACCCATACTGGACTATGCATCTAGCAGAATCAACTAGAAACAACTCAATACATGGCAGCAAGAATAACTTGTGGAGCAGTCAGATCAACTCCTATCCAAAGGAGAAATTGTCAAAAGAATCAAACCTACTGCCACTTACAACCAGATAGAACATAGCAGTTGTTAAAAGGTTTACTATAGTATAGACATAATATCATTCCTAGACCTACCAGAAGAACACAGATGTAAACACCTAATAACAAGCTAGCTGGCAAAGAAAAGATAGATCCCCTCTGCAGTGCTCAGACCATGCCTACATTGAAAAAAATTGGAAGCCACTATCTTCAACAAGATCTCCGACAATATATTGAGAAAGTGGCAAAGATGGTTTCAAATATTCATGAATAATATCTGAAATATGGTCAAGACACGAAACAAACCAATATACAAAGTAGGTACCTACATATAAAAATACACAAAATGCTTTAAATAAACAACTAACAGTAACGTTTACATCTATTTACTACTTGTTAATTTAGTAAAAACAGAAGCGTATTTTAAAATCACTTTTAAATTATGAAAAATTTACAATCCACATGATAACCAAAAACCATTCAAATATTTAAACAAATTAAGCTTACTGAGAAAATTTGCTCCCACATCGATATGAACATCAATGCGTCTATATATGATGCTTCATTTGCAGTTAACAATTTTTATAACCCTTTGAAATATAAAGCATATTACAAAAACAATAAAATGACTATATTTGACTATGACTGTTATGGGCATAAATAGAATTGTTGGTTAAGGGTGGATTCTGAAATGAAGCTCGAATCTAGAAAACAATTTCAACTTATTTCAGAATATGAAATTAAACATCGATTTATGAAACTTATCATTGAGTCTCTAAACAAATATTAAATTTTATATTTAATATCTATTAAAAACATAATTGTTTATATGCTGGAATTCCTATTTGTCTCAAGATTTAAAGGCTCCCTTACTTGAGGAACTAAAAGGTAAAAAAATTAGATATGATTTGGGGGAGTTCCAAAACTGATGCAAACTCAAAAATTATGGAAAGAATAAAACTTCTAGCCTTAGCTAAGCTTAGTAGTGTTATAAGAACCGAAATCTAGATTGAAACTTAACGTTCCTCTAGCGTTCCTGCTTTAGCAATTTCTTTAAAAAAATGCATAACGATGTCTAGTCTCCCTAAACTTTTAAAATGTATCACAAAAGGCATAAAAACGACTCAACCAATTTATATGAAATTTGGAATAAGTCTACCAAATTCTAATTCTGGCTAAATATTTTGAGGTCAGACATCACAATATGTTGTACTTGTTTATCAACTGTATAAAATTTCCTTTAAAACATACTGATAGACAAGTTTTGCACATTTTTGTGTAAAAAAAATTGACCTTAAATATGAAAATCCAGGTCGTCCTGAAAAGTGTTTTTTTATATATTAGACAATATTTTCGTAAAAACTATGATATACCTAGACACTTTGATTTCGTAGAATGATTCATTGACAGAAATTTTTGTTTAATATCAATCATTTGAGGTGATGACATCATCATTAAAATGAAGTACATATATCCAAAAAATCAATAATCAATATATTTGGGATAATTCTGTAATTTTTATAACGATTGACAACAAGGGATTAAGAAATGACGTTTCTAATTTTGAATGATTATAAATTAATCTAAAACATCCAAAGAGGAAGTAAATACAGAGTTTCGTTATTTGTTTGCATCGTAGATGCAGGAATGATATAATAGATATGTGGGAAGAGGCATAACGATCTAGAAAAGCATTTTATGCTATTATAAACCATTTTGGTTTATTTTCTTGCTATAAAATACACTTTATTAAAAAATTCATTTTAGTAGACTGTCCCTGTAATGGTGGTTCTGAGAAATCTCACTATCTTTATCTTGATTTAGTTTGAAAAAACCAAGTTTTTTTTCATTGGCATTTTAGAGCAATTGATTTTTCGAACCCAGTCATTCATAAATCGATTTTTCTGAAACGCAATATTTTTTTCTAAAACTACTATAGTAAAATTTCATAAAAAATGATTTGAACCATTTAATTAAAGTTAAAATACATTTTCGAAATCTGGACCTGCCCTGGTATGGTGGACATCATAGACCAGCAACTATAAACGTAAAGCATCCAATTTTTGAATACATTATTTCTAAAATCTAAATCTCGAATTTGAACTTAATATGTTCAGTTTAGAATTTAGAGTCATTTAACTAAAAATATTCATTTTTTGTCCAAAAATTAAAGTCAATATTATTTTCAATTTTTTATGGATTTGAATTTCTGAATGCTAATGGACATACCTACACTACAAATTTGAAGTCAATCGGACAAACTTTAATTTTTGGCCCACTATGACTCGGCCACATTATCGATTTTTTGCTACTACCTACCAAATGTCAGCCCATCCACCCGCGAAAGTATAATATTCTATGGGGGTGTACACACCGCTTTATCAAAGTCATTTATGTCATAGGTTTGTCAGTCAAGAGTTAATAGGCCATTAATCAGGAATGATCCTTTGTAATATTTAGTGAAAGATGCACTTTTCCTTTATACCTAGCTTGACTCTTTCATCAAATTTTCTTTTGAAGAATCATTTATACTAAAAGTATAGTATTCTATATTTTATAAAGTACATATAATAGCAAAATATAGTATCTACAATTATTATACAATAACATATATAATATACAAGATATTATAATAGTTGAGTAGGTACTCAAATATATTTGCATATCCACAAATCTCTAACAAATTATGTGTCAGACAGTGCAACAATAATATGCTCTAAAATCTAGAATTACAATAATTCTCAGATGGAGTTGGATTCTTTTCATTTACATATATACAAAAGAAAGTTACCTATCACCTATCTTGGTAGATTTATATACCATGTGCCACAAATGAATGGAATTATTTCAGTTTCATATTTAAAGGATGGTTTCTCTTGCCATCGTTAAAATATGTCATTCCTCAAAATGAAAATTGGTGAATATCGTCTAAATGTTGTAATAAAGAAATCACTTTGAAAGTCAATTCAAAGTTTATAAATTTGAAAGATATTATAGCATTAAGAAATCATTTGGAAGATATTGTGAATCTCAGGGCTAAAAGCACACCTATGTTGATGCAATTAATATTACAATAATACATACATACTTTAGTACAATATAGGAAATTAAAATATTGTGTCCAAAATTCGACAACCTTTTGTAAAACCATCCTCTGAAGAATAAATATAATACAGAATATACATTATTTTAAATTAATTTAATATATACATAATGTAATAATGCTCATGCCAAATATTGTTCCAGCTAAACAAACATGTATGTAAATACATATAATCATAAATGTCACCAGTCCAAAGATCCTTCAAGAAATTCATACATTGACCCAGACTGGCCAATCACTAAATTCAAATCCTTCCCCTGTAAAATTTTTCGTTTAGAACGCAATGTAACATCTGCAGCATCAGACACAAGTTGGTGAATAAACAATTCAGTTGCCTTGGCAATAAGTTGGACAGCCTCCTGGTTAACTAGGTGCACATCAGGATCTGCTTTGATGATGGCCTTCACCCGTGAAATGGGCAACTGGACGAGTGTCGATCTAGTTTTAGGAGCTGCATCTGGTTGCTGAAAGGGTAATAGAAGTACAATCATATGATGGGAATTAATGCTCGAGAGTGCTAAGATAAACATCAAAATACAATTTAAAACCTTTATTGATATGTATATTATTTTTCCGATAACATGCAATTTAGAACTTAAAAGAATATGAGTTCAATAATGTAGTTGAAGCAAAGTGATAATTCAGTTTAGAATCAAATCTAAAAGTTCATTTATTTTTAGTTTTCGAAACTGGATAGGAAATACAAATAGAAAGTAAACATGTTGGTTCTGATCGGTCATATAAAAAAAGTAAATTGTTAGATTTGACACTTGCTGAAATATCACTTTTCAACCTCACGGAACCCATTATTCCTTTAGATTCCAAAATACATGTAATCGGAAAATAAACTTGTACCAAGTGCTTAAACTGTAATTATTGACCAACTAGTGAAGTTTCGAGGCGCTACATGAATAATATCATTGAATCCACAAATATACTCTTAATACAACCAAACAAAGAAATACAAAACCTTGGAAACACATTTTTTAATATTAGTAAATTCCACAACCTGATAATATCCAACACATCTTTCACTAATTGTAAAATATTTCACCATTTCACTGAGAAATTATGTTCCGATATAAATAATAAAGTGAATAGAGCAATTTATTTTGTAAAGAAAATTAAAGAACAATTAATTGGTTCTTAAACTATTTCAAAAACCATACAAGAGAATTAATTAATCTAACTTATATCTTGCAAATCTTGTCGGATTCTATCCATATATTGTTTTAAAAAAATAAACGATCTCCAATATTACAACAATGATAATACTAACAACTGACTATACATGGACCTGTCCTTAAAGTCCATCTTCTGGAAAAAGAAAAACCAATTATATCAACAATACCGAATACCTAATAATATAACTTATGCAATTTAAAACAAACTCTCGTCAACAGCTTTGCAAATTTGTAGTACCTACCTATCAACTTAAACAATATCTTAAATTTAAACGACACACCTTAGTTTTTATCGAGTATTATTAACGATAATGGTATGTCACTTCAATCAAGACACTACACCACACATGGTTTTAGAGATAAAATTTCACCATTAACATCAAGCTACATATTTCTCTAGGGATTATCACTATAAGTATCTACCTACAAATTTACCATCCCACAGTTTTACTTGATACACCTATCAAAACTGATTTTCTCCCATTTCTATTTGTTAATTTTATTCCTATCTATGATTTGAACTATCAACTATCTCATTCCTATTTCAATATTATTATACTTTTCAATTTATTGGCCTGAAGAATGTTTATAAATTAAACCGAAAACCAAGTCGCTATTTAGTGTTTTATTATTTTAGCCACAACTGGTGTTTTTTTTTAATTTAAAAAATGGTCTCTATGCCATTATACGCATAAAAAGAGAGAGAATGCATCCATTTATAAATAGATGATAGGTGTACCATATTTAAACCAAATGTATCCATAATATAGGAAGTATTTGAAAAATCAAGGCCTGAGATTGTGGATTAATATTGGCAGAACTATACAACATGTCAAAATAAGAATTTTAGAAATCCATTTTTGCCAGTCACCTAAAATATTTAAAAGTGACTTTTTTTAAAATTTCAACATCATTTCAAATTAATTAAACTTTCAATTTCTTTACCAGAAAAATAATTTTTTTTTATTTTAAAAAAATCACAAAAGCAATGAAAGTTAAAAAGACATAAACTTACAGCACTATTAGGATCAATAGTTTCACTATCATTGAAAAACTGAGCTTCTTCTTCTTCAGTTGTCTGCTCTGTGTTTGACAGTTGACAATTTGTCTCATTGACAAGCACTTCAGTATCTGGGTTACTGGTTCCCTCTTGATTAACATCTGGTAATTGTGACAAATGCTCAGTATCAGGAATAGCATCAACATCATCATCAGTAGAGTAATTGACATTTACATCATCTGCATCTTCAATTTCAACATCATCAATATCCTCATCTTCACTTGCATCATTTACCAATACCAATTTACTTGAAGTTGCCATATCTACAAAATTGAAGTTAAAAATGTATTTAGTAATTGCCAATATCTACGGTCAATAAATGCATCAGTATCAATGTTTTAAAATAGATTATATTGGTTGACAAAGATTAAAAACTTTTCAACATTGTTTTAATTGTTAAAATTTGGCTTTACTGACAATAAACACACATTTTAATTCTTTTAAAATTTACTCTTAAATAATCTAAACGTGATGCATTAACTCAAAAGAATAGCTTATTATTGTCATTGTAACCAAAATAGTTTCAACTTATATATTTTTATATAAGAAACTAAGATGACAGAAAAGAAAATTATGATGTGCTTTATATCTTTTAAAAAGTTTCAAAAGTGGGACAATTTGATAATTCTGAATTTATGCCAGTGTAAATGTAAAAAATGGTCATTTCATTTCCAAAATTTATTCATAATTTATGGCACTGAAGTTATATGGGACAGTCCTGTGTAGTTATACATCTTATAATATTATACAAAAACTGTATTTTTTTGTAATGTACATCACAATAGTTATATTTTTTAAGTTTTAAAAAATATAACTAAAAGTTATTATAGTTAGTCAAGTAAAAAAACTAGCCATTATCTCTAAAATTAAAAGTTATAGAGAATCAAACAAAGGGGATAATACTGGAGTCTTGGGACACTCAGAGGGTACCTCTAATATAAATGCATAAAAGTGTTTCTACTGGCCAGATTTCAAGAATTGCAAAAAATTGGGCATATGGAAAATATATATGTTAAAACTGACCATCTTAACATTTATTTGGGCAATTCAATTTCTCTACTATATTTTAATGACATAAAAAAGAATGAAATTAATAGATATTTATTGTTATAATAAGACCATTGCCTAATTAGATTGTAGTATATATACTATTATATTTATATTTTAAAAATGTTTAAATAAAATTGTAATATATCTTACTGAAATTGTACCCAATCTATAACTAAATTTTACAAGGGGTGTCCCAAATGTAATGAGACAAATGCTATAACTTTTTTCCCTTTTAATTCAGGTTGATCAAACTTGTAATATATTATCTGTAGCTGGTAAGTAATAAAACTATATATTCATGAAAAAATAATTATTGGAAAAAGTTACAGTAATTTAAAAATTGAAAAATAGTGCTCTCTATGAAATTTTGATAGAAAATGAGTTAATTTTACTTCAAAAGTTTATGCAGGCTCATCTGGTTCCATGTATGTGAATGCACTTTTGTCTATTGAGATACCCATTTCCTCATTTTGTGTCCCCTGATTAATTCTCAAAGTTGCATCTTCTAAAGAATGACTTAAGGCATGGGAGCAAAGTGAAGTCGTATAGAGGGTAGGGAGTTGATCCCAATAAAATGTTCAAAGTTGGTTTTCAAAAAATAAAAAGATGAATACATTTTATCTTGCTCAATGTAGAAATAGAAAATCAGATGTCTCACATCCCCCTCAATGTAGAAATAGAAAATCAGATGTCTCACATTCATGGTTGCTGGGCTAAGAGGCCCATTATACCAGATCAGGTCTATAAAATGTTATATTTTTCAAAAGTGGGTTTTATTATAATTAAATAACTTTAAATTATATAAAATTGTTTAATACTAGTTTGGAATCATTTCAGTTACTAGAATGGAAATTCAGAAAAATTGATTTTTAATGCATTGGCTGGGTTAATTTTAGATAAATCTAAGACTTTTTTCTTTTACTTGTAGTGTAGTGTTCTGCCGAATTAGTTATTAGGCAGGTTCAATTCTATGGCATCCACTTTCTCCATCCTTCTCGGT
>JAUYWI010094864.1:0-23055 GCA_034780595.1 Parotoplana pacifica | reverse complement strand
AAGATTTTAATAAACTAATAACATCCTTGATAAAACTTAACCTGATAGAACTATCTGAACTATTATTAATATTGGTAAGAAGATAAATAAATTCATTGTTGGAATTTAAATAACCATTGATAATAAGAAATTTAAATATTTGGATTAAACTATTTGAAGATTGACAGCAATGTAGTTAAAATTAGAATTTAAAAAGATTTTACTAATAAGCATACTTAACTGAGTATTGATTTCATTACGAGGCAAATTAATATATAATGTGCTGAGATCAAATGTTAGAAAAGAATGAGCTTTAATATTATTAACGTTATTAATAAAAACTAAAGAATTATCTACACTCCAATAATGACTAATACCTGTACCTATGTTTAGCAATTGCATAGCAGTATGATTTAAAATGAGATGTTATACATAAGAGTAAGACAGAAGAGCAATACAGAAGAGCAAGACAAACAACTTTAGCTAAATAAGTTGCAGCACCACTGATACATCGAAATTTGTAGGGTGATTTATAAAACTAACAGTCCAATATTACGAATGTTAGCACCCTTACTAATTCTAATATTAAAATTATCTGATGTTTATGGTAGATGTCATTTGTGGAAAGATTATAATGTTTATAAACATCAGTGATAGAAATACCTAATTCTTTCATGAGAGTAGAAATATAGAATTGTTAACAGAGAATGGTTATGACTTTATTTATAAGATCATTACTGCTAAAATTAGATTTACAGGGTGCGCCAAAAATAACTGAACCCAATAAATTAACCAGTAGTTAACACCAAAAAACAAAGTAGGAGTTTCCAAGCTATTCAAGTGCAATAGTCAAGCCAATCAGGTGATTTACAGGTGCAATAGTAGCGTATAGAGTAGCAGTATTATTCTTCAGTCATCATGGCTCAGAACTGTGTGCAATTGGTTGGATCACAATTTTACAGACCGTTGGATAGGACGTCGAGGATGTACGGAGTGGCCGGCTCTCTCTCCTGATTTGACACCCCAGACTGTTTCCTCTAGTGTGTCTTAAAAATGCAATGTAAACCCAGATCAATTGAAATTGAAAGCGGTGTATTGAATACGAATGGATGCACATTACTCCTGATACTTGCAAGAATACCTGCAGAAGCGTTGTTCAACGATTCAGAGACTGTGCACTTCCAGAAGGTCGCCAATTTGAACACTTACATACATTAGTACTAGTAGTGTACTTTTAGTATACAGTTAGATATTTTGATTTTTGCAGTGTTTTTTTATGTTAACTACTGAAGCGATATTAAAATAAAATTTCCTTGGGTTTGGATACTTTTGCCGCATTCTGTATATATTGTGCATTTTCTGAGCTTTTAAGAAATGATATGACTGAAATAAGTATCAAAGAGAGATGGAAATATTTACTTTTTTGCTCATTTGAAAATATTGTTTTTAATATCTGACTTTAGATGATATAATGTTTTTTGATAATTAAAAGAAGGACTAATCCTAAATTTAGCACCCTTCTCAAGAATGGAAATGAGATACTTGTCTTTAACAATCGAGATATCCTTTGTCATAATAAGATTATAAGCACTACAAATATAATATTTAAGATCTGGATTTGTAGTACAATCACATGAACCATTAGATGAAATTTGTGATAAAAAAATATTATTAAAAGTATAATTATAATTAAAAATATAATTACTAATTGGTTTGTCATAAATAAAACAAATTTTAGGTGAATTATATTAGATGGTAGTAAATATAAATATGTTTAGAATTAAAAATAGAATGTAAATTAATCTGTTCAACATATTTGTTTTGAAGTGTATTTTAAAAATAACAGATTTATTTTTTCTTTCATGACTTTGTCAGCTATTTTTACTATTAATAAATATAGCATAAAATGCCAAAATTATATTAACAAAAGAAATATCATAGTTACCTATGCTAGTTTGACGCGTTCTCTTTAATATGTGTTTTGCTAAAGTGTAAAGCTTAGCGACTAAACTACGTATAAAGTTACCAAGACAATAAATACAAATTGTTAATTAATTCAAACAAATCTATATTTTAATATAATTCTTTTTTCTTTTGCCATGACTATGTGAATGAATAAATAAGGATTGTTTTTAGCATTCACTAAATTAAAATCATATTTAGACATATGACCACATCCTTTAACATCATCATTCATACTAAAAGGAGTAATGGTCATTAGTGTCCTCATCCAAAATTCTTCAAGCAAGAGAAATTTATGTTTAACAGAAGACATACATTCATCTTCTTTAGGAATATAATAGTCAATAATTTGAATAGAAATATCACAAATAGAGTGGGTTGTATTCTTAAAATGGTTGCAAATAATTGTATTGATATTCTTTTTACCAGGAGAGATATTATACTTATGTTGATAAATACCAGTTCTAATATAATTATGTAGAAGTCATACCAACATATTGAAAATTATGTTTGCGACAGGTAATCAAGTAAATAACATTAGAGGAATTACAAGTGAGAGAACCAACAGTATTGACTTTAAAAGGTATAGAAAATGATTTACCTGTAATAAAACTAGAGAACACACTATAACAATCTAAATGAGTTCTGCACTAAAGCAAATTTTTAAACCAAAGGAGCTGATTGCATAAAGCAATCAGTTATTAACGGATAGTTGCTATAAGTGTAATTCAGGAAAATCAAAAAGTGTTTTTTTAAATTGAAGATCAAATCAAAACCGAAATCCGATAATCAAAACAAAGTGGTCCATGTCAAAAATTCGAGAATAGAGAAACTAAAATAAAAATATATAAAACAAACCAAACAAGCAAAAGCAGAAAGAATAAACAACAGAGGATTGAGATTGGGGTAGAACCACCAGCAGAACAATCATAAAGTTATACAATATGTAGAATGAAATCTTTACTCCAGCAAACAAAATTAAAAAATAATAAATAATATCTGTCAAGCCTTCGGCAGTGCTAACATCATAGTAATGAATATAATCCAACCAAAAGATAAGTAAAAATATATATATGGCTTCAACTTAAAACAGCATCGTTTCAAGATCAAATCAAAAAGATAGTTTTATTTCAAAACAATTTTTGGAAGCGATTTCATTAGCTTATAAACAGAATGTATTTTATTAAAGTTTTCTAAGCACTTACAATTAATGATATTTTTATTTATTTGGTAGCTGGGTACCTATATAATAAGTAACGCTAAAATTTATTTTAGAAGGTAATTTATATGTATTAGGCTTGTAGACATTTTGTAGTTATTGGGAGAGATTTTTTCAGTCTTGTTCATTGGGTGCCGAATCATTGCATCCCCATCTACGACGTCTTCCTCTAATATGATTTTTTTGTCTGATCACATTTTATTTTATGTCTACTAAACATCTGGGACACTAGCATTCGAATGACGTGTATTTTTTGTCTTCTAACTAGTTTGTGTATGTATAGTGTGTAAGTATAAAAAATAAAATAGGTAAAAGACATAGATATTACAGTTTAGTCTATAATATTAAGCAACTGTGCATATAAATAACATTCAGAAAATGCATAAATTGGAAGCTGTCCATATTGCAGTATGGATGGAGATTTGTGAAAAACATAACTACATTTATCAATATTCCGTTTGCAATATTGACCTAGTAGGCAATAGTTGACTAATATACAGTTAGTCAAATTGCGCAGTTAGCTTCACAGGAAAGATGATTTTAGTCCACGAAATTATAAACATTTTGAGATTAGGTATAGAAAATTTTAGTTAGGTTCATGTTTAAGGTAGGTATGTACCGTGTATATTATATGTACAGTACAGGTGATAAAATTTAGAAAATTAGCTAACCATCTTATCATGATCTAGCTTCGGTAGACAGATTATATAAATTACATACATATTTATTGTGTAGTATTATGAATTTTGTTTAAATACTTTGTTTGAAATTGTTGTTGTCGAAGCTATCCCCATTTCTGTTAGAATACTATCATCTTTATTGAATGATTTCTTATTTTATTTGTATGCAGAATGTTTCTACTTAAATAGGACTTTGAATAAAATCTTTTCATATCAATTCAAATTTATTAATAGTGGATAATTAAATTAATTTAATAGTACTTAATAACCAAGAATTTCTGGTTATATTTTCATACTTTTATTATACCGTTAGTCAAATTGCGCATTTAGCTTCACAGAAGAGATTATTTTATTTTACGAAATTATAAAGATATTGAGATAATGAGATATTGAGATGTTGAGACAATCTTAGTTGTGTTCATGTTTAAGTACCTACATACAATGTAATAGTATAGAAATAACTCCTGCATGAGTATTCCCATAGGAATAATAATTTATCACAAACAGCATTCGAATGCATGGTGGTTCTGTTTTTTTCCACAAAGAAACCATGAATGTTATGCTTTCCACTTTGTACTTTAGAGACACCACTCTACGCACCAAAAAAGGTGACTTGGTACTGGAGGTGATTTTAATCGGCACACCAACTCCACGAGTTCAGTGGCTATTCAATAATTCAGTGATCGCTCCCAGAGATCATCGCTTTATTATCAAACAGGATGGAGACAGACACAGTCTTACAGTTCTTAAACCAGATCATATGTTTGCAGGTATTACTAATCTACTTATGACATACGTCTGGTAGTTAAATCTATGAAAATCTAACCAGAATATTGACAAATTCTTTAACGAATTCTATGAATAAATACTTCTGATATATTTGCGTTTTGCCATTAAATATTATTTGTTGCGTAGAATAAATTTGAAAACGTCCATTTTATTAGAAGTGATTAATCAACAAAAAAATGTTAGCAGTCTTTTGCAGTTTAAAAATTGAAATATTTGTGATTAGTTGTGGAGTATTTTGACCTAAATGTTCTCAATAAATACTGTCCAGGTCGCTATACTGTGAGAGCTGAGAATGCTCACGGTCAGGCCACCTGTTCGGCCACTGTACTGATCGAGGAACAGTCCCCCTCTCCACCACCACAAGGTGCCATGTCTTCAGCTTTCACAATGACTCCCGGCGGTTTGTTTGAGAAGACATTCTCTCTACGTGGAATGGAAGCCTCTAAAAGCGGAGCTGATCAGCAGCCGGTTGAATTTAACTTTAATCTCAATCAATTTGGAGTAGGATCAGTAAGACTTGAATTCTGTATGGGCAGTTATCTAAAAATATAAAACAACAGTACAACAGTAAATCTATGGCTGGTTGGCAAAAAATTATTTGCCCAAGGCTACATTTTGCCAATTTTGTTTACAGCAACAATACGCTCGCAGTCAGTCTCAAGTAGCCTATCAGCGCAGTGCCTCTTATCTTGGCCACGAAGGTTACGAACATCAGCACCACGATCACCATCACGATCACCACCACCACGATCATCGACATCAGTTCCAGCACCAGTTCTCTGTTGGTGCAGGGGAACACACCTGCCAACACCACCATCATGGAATGGATGCCTCACAGGTGGGCCTGGGTGTTGGGATCAGTATATAAATTAATTGAAAGTGAGCTAAAAGTCATGCCCCGGTAAAAATGATGATGACACAGCTTTGCCTGTTGAATCGTGAGCAATTTCTACATCTCATTTATCAACTGATACTTAAAGGGCATTTTCGGTCAATGTTTGCAGGTAGTAGCACATTAAAGAATACTTGCCGTGTATTTCATTTTTCTTAATTCTGCTTTGTTCTAGTAAATGGAATTTTGTGGAAAATTTCAACATTTCTTAAAAATGTTACTGCTACAAATATTTGAGTAATATAAATACGGTCTTCAGTACAATTATAAGAATTACAAATATAAAATATCTTTCTTAAATTAATAATTTTGTGGTTATAAATAATTGTGAGTAGAGTATAGGACTTTATCGTTTATTAATAAAGATATAAAATTGTTAAAAAATATAGCTTCCACGAAATTTTTAAAAAAAATTTAACTATATAGAAGTACTAATAAGAACATTTTATAAATGTTTGAGTTACTTTTGTGTAGTAGATTTAAGTAAAAATTAAAATATTTATATTAAATTATTTAGGCATTTTTAAAGAACTGTCTACCAATTTGCATATTATTTTTTCCCCAGAGAACTAAGAAGAATTTAGAAAAACTAAATACACCACAAATATTCTTTAATGTACCTACTACTACATTCAAGCGTTAACCGAATATGCCCTTTAAGAACTGTTAAATGCACATTGTTTTACTGAAATTTTGATGTACATAGGTGCATAAATAAAACATCTATCATAAATTATTTTGATAATTTCTTTGGGTATGACCTTTGCCAAAGTACATATAAGGATAGCTGTTAAACAAATAGACCTACAGAATTTAGCTCTGAATCTGTAATTAAAATTATACATTTTAACACATTGTTGACATTTAACACATTTTTAAATAAATATGTCAAGTTTTTCACAGCGAACTGTGCAATTTACTTTATGAATATTTTGTGGTTTAATTATGTAAGTTACGCATTCTATACAGTTTGTCTCTTGGCAATAGATTTAGTCATCGAGATTTATTAATTCTGTTTCAGAAATATTCTTCGAATTATTTGACCCAATTGCAACAAATGAGTGGTCAGCAGTCACTTGAATTCCAGACTCGTGGAGGCATAATGCTTGGTCATCAACATGCTGATGATCATTATTCAAGGGCATACATGGCTTCAAGACAGAGCAGGGATAGATCGGTTGGCTTTGATTTGTCGATCAAGAAACCCAGTTTTGTCAGGGTACGCACATTGCTAATCAATATTATGTACCTACTTACTATGTATAGTTGAAATATTTAGCTTATCACAGTTTAGTTAGGATGATTTCTATGTTTTGAAATACATATGGGTTAGAAAAAAACTACTTTTTATTTGTAAATTAAAAAAATAATTTGTCGTAAACCTGAATTTAAATATGTAAAATATTTTACTATGAGAATTTTCGTTTCTACAAAAAACACGAAATTTTTAAAACTACATTATTGCTTAAATTATTAGCAACATTAACATTTAATTGCATTCTTTGTTTACTACTGTATCTTTAAATATAATATTAGTAGTGATATTTCCTATAGTCAAGAATTTATATTTTCCCATAGGAAATTAAGTCTACATTAATTTCAATTTAGTCTCAAATTTCAAATTATTCTTCTGAAAAGTTGCAAAAATTTCGATTGATACACTTCGCATTTTTGTATAACTGTTAGACTTCGGGCTGGGGGTATACTAACATGCTTCCCACTGACCGAATTGGCTGAAATTTGTCGCATACCTACCCTATGACAATTGAGGCCAATTCCCATTTATTTAAAAAAAATTAATACTGGGTCCTAGCAACCCTATGACGTCATCAAGTCAGCAAATTTGACATTTTCTAGTTGGCATACGTCCAAGGTCCGATTAAGCTGAAATTTGGCATCATGTTTCAGTAAAATGATTATCATTTGAATTGGCATATTTTCAAAATCTATCTATCTCTAGCGTGTTCTGCCGAATCAGTTATTAGGCAGATTCCATACCAGGAAATTTGTTTAAAAAAATTATGATTATGCTCAATTTATTATTCTAAATGTTTATTTTAATAGTTTTGGAATGATTTTTTTTGCTAAAATAGAATTTGATAAAAATTGATTTTATTATGCGTCAGCCGGGTCTGATCTAAAAGTTAGTGGGCCTCAATTCTGAACTCTAGAAGATAGACTGCTGATTTTTACTTGTCACACTAATTACATTTCACATAAAGACTACAAATATGAAGGAATTCTATTGGATTATTGATATTTTATTACGAAATTAAATTTATATTTTTTCTATCTAAATAATAAGTTTTCATAGGAGTATTTTTTTACACAAGTTTTCATAACTTTTTATGGGGCAATATTTTTAAAAGAAATTTTCAACAATGGTTAGGCATCTATCTGCCAGACAACAAATCTCTGAGTTTAAAAATATGTTTAATACGTTTTTTTTACATTACAAAAATAAGATTTCAATTTTGTTTTGGCTCTCAGGTTGCACCCTGGAAAAAAAATCGTCAATATAAAAAAAAACAGAATAGATATTAAATGACCTCCTGTTTACAGTATCTCTACTAAATATTAATCATTTTAGGTAATTTTTTGACTCCAGGATTGAATGTTTTGTAAAAAAAAGTATTTTGGCCAAACTTTATTTTTCTCTAGGGCCATCCCGTGACCATTAGGGGGTCAGACCAAAAAAGATTCATTAAAAACTCTGTAAGGGGGGTCTACGAAGGGTTAGTTTTACATATTGACGACAAATGGCATATTTTAGATACCTAAGTATATTTTTCATAACTCTACCTACGGTGTAGTTTTGTTTATAGTATTTTAATAATTCCATTTTTAACATTTTAATGTAGCCTTTAGAGCTTCAGATCGATGCTCAGGAGGGTGAGTCAGTAACATTCTCAGTGGAGGTAGCTGCCTATCCATCACCACGTTTTTCTTGGTACCGCGAGGGTGTCTACATTGAGCCATCAATATACTACCTGATCAGAAGTGAGGGCCTATGCAGTACCTTGACTATCCCAGAAGTATTCTCTGATGATGCCGGCGTTTTTGCTTGTGTTGTTGAGAATTCGGCGGGCTCCAGTAGGTGTGAATGCCGACTTTACATCAAGGCTTCAGGTTTGTTTATTAAATATATTTTACATATAATTTTTTCTTAAGCATATATTGAAAAGTGCACTTTTCAGTACGTGGTGATCTTTTCAGTTAATGGTCAACTTTTCAATACCCTGTATTTACTTTTCAGTTCATGCCGAAATTAATATCTATAAATAGCTAAATATCGGAGTATTTTATAAGTGGAATGAATTCTTTCCTGCCTTTAGATGAATATATTCACCGGTGTTTGGAGCATTTTCCAAACACTGATTTAATTGTTCCTTAGAAAAGTGTCTGGCCGTTTTTCGTTTATATACTGCTTCGAATGATTTTAATGTAATTCTTGGTAAGCTTTGCAATTTAACACCGTATAATTGTGTTTTACTATTTATCATAGAATAATGAACCAACTAGTATTTGCAGAATACTCTTTTCTATTTATTAAATGGTCGAAAAACAGCAAAAATTGTTCTGCTGATGGAATTTTCAATAATATTTGCAGTCTTTAAATTGCTTCCAGCGGTCATCTTATTTTTTGATAGTGTTAGACGGAGTAGCATCTGCGAGAATTTCTTCTGTTGTTCGCTTCATTACCTAGGATGTAATAGCTAGACAAGCAGAAAAATATTTGAAATGTAATCCATAAAAATGTTATTATTGCAATGGATTTTATTTTAAAATGTCCAAAGATTGTAAAATGCACACTTAAAATATGTTTGCTTAAAAAACTGTTCACTCATTCAAAAAATGCTTTTCAATACTCCGCAATAAATTTAACCTCGATCACTGCGCTCACTCGGTAAAAAGATGAACTCGTATTGAAAAGTAGCACTTTTCAAATTTCGTGAAAATAATCATTTTTGTTTATTTCATATTAAAATTTGGTGCAATAAAGGTTATTCACTAGAACTTATTTTGTTTTCAATTGTTTACACAACTATTGAAGTCTTTAAAATATTTTTAGAAATTGGAGCTAGTGATCTGCCAATGGGTTCTCATGTTCCTGAAGTGATCAGCTCAATGCCTACAGCTATACCTCTGATTGAGGGCCAGTCCATTACTTTGGATTGCCAACTCAAAGCCTTTCCAGTACCCTCAGTAGCTTGGTACAGAAATGGTAGGTTTTATGTACATAGTTTTATTGTGATATTTGGTAGAGAAACAAGGGTATATCCAAATTTCGGTGGCTGTGTTTTTTGGAAAGTTATCTAAGCTAACGTTTTACTCGTAGTAGTTACAAGATTTCAACAGTTTAATGTTTTGTTCTATTCAAGGCATTCGTATAACTGAAAGTCCTCGTCACCACATGCAGCAGAATGTTAACACATGCCAGGTCTCTTTGGCCATCTCTAGATGTATGCGCGAAGACGAGGGCGAATACCGAATGGTTGCCAGAAATCAAATGGGTCAAGTTGCTATCACCACCCAATTGCTGTCCGAGGAAAAGTGTGTACTCCTATCAATGTAGTATAAACTATTAGCAATGGACCGGGTTTCCTATTATAAATTTGTGCTATTTTAAAATAAAGACTTATCTGCAAATATGTAAATTCAAATAAATTAATCTATAAATATTTATATTTATTTTATAAAGTGTGTATAAAAAGCAAATGACCTATTAGTGTTAAATTGTGAATTAGGTTCTACTATAGATAATTATGTACTTTAATATTTAGATACCGAAGCCAAGCCAATCTCTACTTTCAACCCATGCAAGGTGAACACTATCGTGAACAGAGAATGCATGCTGGTCTCCAAACAGAATACTTCCAAGTTCAAGAAGAAGTACTGGTATGAAACATTTATATCTAAATTACTTTAGCAAAATAATTTTCTAAAATTATTGACAGAAATAATTAGTTAAAACATTTTTGTGAATATGTAGATAATATTCTAATTAACAGAATTTTGTTTGAGAAGTAGCTCTGTTACTTCTTAAAACAAAAATATTTTAATTAGAAGGAAAGGTAGCAAAGTGTTGGTATCTGATTACAGAATTTCCAGTAACCATGTGATGAAACCGCTGGAGTGAAATATGCAGGCATATATTTGCTTAATAGAAAGAATTCATTGAAATCAAACACTTGTTATCTTCTTTCTTGCATTCTGATGTTTTATATTATTTGCAAATATCTTCTTTTAAAAAATGGAATTAATGGTTTTATTCTGTCGATACCTATAAAGATCATTTCTTGTTGTTCTACACTAGGCGTTTATATAATTATATCAGACTGCTTTTATGAAGATTACATAGCGATTTTATGTAGCTTACACTTTATTACGTTAAAGTAAGATATAATATTACAGAAGGTGTAGATTGCATTTCTGATTGCAATATTATCAATATGTCAGTTTTGATAAAAAGTATCTGTCATCTTTTGTTTATAATAATATTGTTTTTCACATTGCCAGCGCTCCAAATTCGATTTGTCACTTGAGCACCCGCCTGCACAGACCCCGTCTCCCGAATTCTCTGTGTCGGCCGGAGCTACACCACCCCGATTTGTGGAGAATTTCAAGGACACCCAGGTCGTGCAAGGCAGCACTCTGAAACTGACAGGACGCGTCGATGGTACGCCACTACCCCGAATTCGATGGTTCCACAATGGACGTCCTGTTAGAAAGAATGGACGCATTACTTATGGAATTGATGTACTATTTTATTGCTTTAATTCATATGTGATATTATTATTATTTAAACAAATTGCATTTAAACAAGCACATGATGAAATATAGGCATATTTTTGAAACTATTATTATTGACAAACATACACAATGTAATAATATTTTAATAGATTTTTCTAAAAAAAATCTTTGCTAACTGTATGATATATATAATATATAATATAATTTATTTTTTGTTTTATATTTGATACATTTACAATTGATTTTATAATTTTTTAGTCTGATGGCTTCACTCATTTCACAATCTATAAAACTACAATTAACGATCACGGTTCTTATACTGCAAGCCTCTACAATCCAGCTGGAAAACAAGACTTTACTGTACAAATTACAAGTAGGTGGTAGCCTTTGTATTAAAAGTGGACTGACTGTGTTTGGAAAACTTGAAAGCAAATTATGATTAGAACATTCTTTAAAATGTTTATAATTATATGCTTGAAAGTAAACATGTTCATTCTGAAAATTTCAAGGAAACATGTTCATTACTGTGCACATTATGGTCAATTTTAATTAAGGAGAGCAGTTAAATATTCTTTGATGTCCAAATAGATTAGGTTCATTTAGTTACAAAAAACCTACTATCTTAAATTTCATATCACATTTGACTAATATTTTGTAAAACCTGCCTGTGCACCTTTAAAGAGTTAATAAATGTTTAAAATTCCATGTTTTAGGCAACATTTTCTTAATGTATATTTGATCGGTTTCCTCTGTGTATGAACTAGTAGCAAGATTTAATTATTTTCTTTATTTTTAATCTTAGTTCAACTAGGTATATTAATTTATGGAAATTTCTTTAAAAACATTTAGCATAGAACCAAGTAACAATATGTACAAGAAAATAAAAAAAAACAATATTTAAAAAAAATTATATGAATTGGTAAAGAACGGAAACCACATTCTGTATGAATCGGTTTAATTTATTTGATATATGGTAAACCGAAATTATACATTTATAATCGTTAAAATTCTCTAAGTAATTTAAATAACACATTAATTCAATAAATTAAATATAATTCATAAAAGTCAATATTAACAGGACACCTATCTGTACCTACACAATAACTATTTTTGATCCTAGATTATATTGGTAGTTCTAGTTAAATAATGCAGGTAATAAGTTTGCTATTCTTATAAAGTAGACACGGCTATACGATGACAATGACAACATAAAAGCTACTAAAATATAGGCAATATAATATTAACATTTTATCAATTATCAGACGATATTATGAAATTCTATCGCGTTCATATCACACCTTTCAATTACAAAACATAATCGATCTTTTGTTAAAAATTATTAACTTAATAAAAAAATCAATAATTATGACCATAGATATTCAATATGGGTTCTTAGTTCTTACTAACCATAGATATATTGTTGGAGAATAGAGTTTTTATACAACCCAGCCTATGTATACATAGGAAAGGTTGCAATTTTAGAAAAATGATGTTATATTTTGCCAGTCATTTTTTATGGTACAGCCCATATTTTTCTTTCATTTAGTTATTCCTTCTAGCGCCCCTCCAACTCCCCGAACTCCAACTTTAACCGAAAGACAAACCAGTGATGACTCTCGGCCTGTGTTTCGTCAGATGCCATGTGATTCTGAGGTAAACGAGGGCGGCTCCACCCGCTTTGATATGATTGTATCGGGACGCCCTCCGCCCGAGCTCACATGGTATTGCAATGGATTCGAAATTTACAATGACCACAGCCACAAGGTTTGTATTATTACTGAAAAACAGTTGACAAAAATGTATTGGTTATTATCCATAATCTAATTGTTGTTTTTTATTAATAAATTATAGATAGTGATTAATGAAGACGGTGTGCACTCTCTCATACTTTCTCCGGCCTCTCTAAATGATGCTGGCGAGTACATCTGTGTCGCACGCAACCGCGGAGGAGAGGCCCGCACCACTGTTAAATTAACTGTGCATCCCAAGGATCACGGCGAGCATCCACAATTTGTGCTTAAACTTGCTCCAATTCAAGTGGTGGAGGGAGAAATGGTTCAATTACATGCTGTGGCTATTGGACAACCACCACCAATTATGGCGTGGCAGAAGGATGGAAGGTATTCAACATGTTATTGCATAACAGTAATTAGAATTTTTACTGATTCTAGAAATGCTTGTTATCAAATTTTAAATTATTTGGTTTAAATTATTATATTACTAATGAGTAATAAGTAGCCATATAGTGCCCAATTTATGCCTCTTCAAAAAGAAATTGTTTTTATATGGTAACTAGAATGCTACAAACTGACGGTTCACACATCCGTATCGACACTGCATCAGGCGATACTACACTACAAATTGCAAGTGCAGAAAAAGATGACACCGCTTGGTATCAGTGCATTGCATCAAACGCAGCTGGAACTGCTGTAACACGAGCTAAGCTCACCGTTCATCCTGGTAAGGGCTAGAGTGTGGTTGGCTAACATGACAGATTTTACTTATTTGAAATTTAATCATGTGAGTTCTGATTTATTGCACTTCACTTTATAGGTATACTACCAAAAGAAGCTGAAAAGAAAATTATTATCACTAAAGCAGCACGAAAATACGAAACGTAAGTAAAATATATTTAATTCATTAATGGCAGACATCGGTTTTTGACATCTTTTTCCACATATAGCCCGAAGGAGGTCATGTCGTCCTCGAGTTATCAGAGACGCGAAGGCACTCCCGATGCCGATTTGTATCATCCGTCGGACCCACGTCCTCCTTCTTTCGCTCGACCGATGCCCCAGCTTGCCCCACTCAAAGTCGGGGAATCGGTTCAACTCGTCACGCGGGTACTTCCCGTTGGGGATCCCGACATACGTGTACAGTGGCACAAGAACGGCCAACCCATTGTCGAAGGTAAATCTGATGCTACGGTCGTTTGAACAAAGCTCTCTATTGATTGAAAGCGTGTCGATGATATGAATATTTAATCAGACTCCTTTTGTAATTTAGATCCCCGCTTTCTGATGACTTTCGAAAGAGGCTATGCCTCACTACAAATAACCTTTCTTCGCCCCGAAGATCAGGGATCCTATGAATTGATCGCGTCTAATAGACAAGGTCACAACCATTCGAACAGAGTCGAACTGTTTATTATGCTCGAACCTCAGGAACATATGGAGTACGTGTACCTTGAGCCGTTTATAGAAAATCTCTGATATACTTATTCGAGAGTGTTTTGAAAACTGTTTTATTTTGCTGTAATTCTTTGGTACATCCATAGACATTTATTTACTGTTCACTTCATTTTTAATGTCCACTCGTTCTACAAAATAGTATTTGATGGATCTTTACCGGAGTCACTTTTAAAAATGGAAATATTTGTTTTAAAAAATGAGTTATGTCGCTGGTAGTAAACCAAATTAAATGGTTTAAGTACGGAATATTAAATGTATTCTGTATCATAAATCTTATCCTTTAGGTCCCATCACTATCAACAATCATTCCGGCTGGACCGCGGGGTGTCTGGACGAGCTCCGGTTTTCCATACACTTCTACAACCTGTTCGAATTTTTGCTGGACAACCTGCCAAGTAGGTTTGATTTCGATGATCACATGTCATAGTTAATAATTGTCTACATAGTTTTAGGTTGTCCCAATGTATATATTGTTATATTGTATTTCAGGTTTAGCGTTAACTTTATAAGCAACCCCGCACCCACTATCTCATGGTATCGAGAGGGAATCGAACTCCAAAATTCTCGAGACTATAAGGTTTGTGATTTAATTCGTTTGGTCCAAAGAAAATGGAACTTTTTAAATGATTGAATTCAAAAAGAGTTATTATTTTTTATTTGGTACCTAATGTAGGTTTTAACACAATTATTTGATTTAGATTACAACAACTGAGAACACTACATCCTTGGAGATCCCAGAAGCCTTTGAAGAAGATAGCGGCACTTATTCTGTGAAGGCTAGCAATCACCTTGGATCATCCAATACCCGAGCTACATTATCCGTTGAACATGGTTAGTTTGCAGTTAGAAACTTTCATAAAAACTTGACTTTGAAATAGGTTTGTTTTTGAATGACGTAATGTGTAAGCGGGTATTTTTATTTTTATGCATACTTTAGTTACATTATTCTTAATTTGTAAATTTTTAGTACCTGAACCCAGCCGCTCTCCACAGTTCGGATCTCCAGTTCAGGACATCATCACTTTCTTTGGAGAGCCCGTAACCTTTGATTGCACCGTTAAGGGAGAGGAACCGATCAACGTGCACTGGAAGCACAATGGATCGCAACTGACCGAGGATTCCAACCGCTACAAAGTGATCCGGGAGCACCCACATCACACTCTCGTGCTCTTCAGCGTGGAGGACACGGACCAAGGCCAATACGACTGTGTGGCAACCAATCACCATGGAACGCGAGTGTCTACTGCCTACCTCGTCTTAGATGGTAAGTGTTCACCAATTTAATATGTTTTTTTCTGATGGACTATTTGACTGTTAAATGCAATTTGTTTTGTGTTACTTTTAGCAACTCGTCAGCATCATCCTTCTGTTGATGAGGGCATGGCTCCGCCAATGATTTTGCAACCACTTGAAGACATCACTGTTGACGAAGAACATAGCGCAACATTCAACACTAAGATTACTGCTAGGCCAGGTACGTTTATGCTTTGTAGAACGATAAGTTTGTTCACAAATTAGTGTTTTAATGTATTAAATAAATACTCTATAAAACTTGCTAAGACATCTTCTCATTTATTTTTGATATAGACTACAGCATGCTCTATTTTCTTAAAATAGCTGCATGAAAAGTATAATTTTCTAATTGAAGAGAACTTTTTTATTGCATTTTATACTTACATAATATACATATATTAAAGTATTTTTAGTACCAAAGGTAATTAGTTTGTAAACTAATTATTTTTGGAATTTATGATATTTTACTATTACATTAAAAACAGCTTCTAAATTCCTTATGGATCTAATAAATCTAAATTTAGTTTTCAAACATTTTTAGCACCTGATGTTACCTGGATGCACAAAGATACACCAATTAAACCATCGAAGTTTTTCATCATGCGCCAAGGTCCCAATGGTACATATTCTCTGACCATTTCCAGTGCCTATCCAGAAGATATTGGGGTCTACACTGTGATTGCTATCAATCCGGTTGGCCAAGCTCAGTCCACAGCCAGACTTATTCTGAAAAGTAAGTTATTGAATATGCCAACATTAGAGTTTATCACAAGTCCTAGCAAGGATCATTGTGTAAAATTGACATACAAAATAATGTCATTGTCAAAGAAAGATAAGTATTATAATTTTTAATAACATTTTGAATTTAAAATATTAACAATAAGATTCTATGTTAATACTATTTCTAATATAAACAATATTATTTCATATTATTATCGGTTAATTTCTTTTTTGATTTATTAATTACGAGTACAAAAGTAATTCATAAATTGGATATTATACAGTGTGATCAAGAAGTCGCATTGTACTTGATGGGTAGATTTCAATATCTATAAATTCAATGATATTGAATTGCAATAGATTTTCATTGTATATTTTTCTATACAACGTCTATTCTATGCATGTCTATGCATGCCTCACCGTAACTATGGTGAGGCTAAAATTCATCGATTGGTGCTGTGCATTTTGGTAATCTAGTCCTGCTGTAATTGAAAGTCGAATTTCAATTTTATATCATGGTTTTGACAATAGAGGAAAGAATTTGGTTAGTTGAAAACGTTGTTCATTGTAATGAAGAGGTCAACATGGATGCAAAAGAAAAGTTCAGTAATTCTTTTCCAAATACACCCATTCCTCACAGAAATTCTGTTCGTTTGTTAATTGAAAAATTTCGACAAACAGTGTCTGTTTATTTAGCTTAGCGATCTGGAAGGCCAACAGTATTAACTGAAGCCAAGGTGAATCAAATTTCACATTACATTTCACAAAAGTCTATTCATCATTTGTCATAGCAAACATCTGTTATGGTTTAGCTCAGAAAGCTATGCGAAATGTCTACACCCTTACAAGTTATCTGCTTGGCATGACTTAAAGGATAGGGACCAAGAGAAGCGCCCTCAGTATTGTCAATGGTTCAATGACTTCATAAGTAATAATGGCCGTGATATTCTCAACAAAATATTTTTTATTGATGAAGCATGTTTCCATCTCTCGGGCTACGTGAACAGCGAAAATTATAGACTAGTCAAGTCATAAACCTAACGAAATTATAGAGAAACTTCTTCATTCATTGAAAATTGGTCCCATTTTTTTCAATGGCACAGTAAATTCCGATGTTTACACGGAACACAGGAATTTATCAAGAAGTTGTCTGATTGGTTACTGCCAACAGGATGGTGCTACTGCGCGCACTAGCAAAAAAATCCCTGGATGAACTTCAACGTTACTTTAGTGATAAAATAATATTCAAAGGAATTTGACCTCCTCGATCTCTGGACCTTTCCCCGCTTTGAAGCAATCCGTCTTCAAAACAAATCCCAATAATTTGGATGACCTAAAGATGAACATCCAAGAAGCCATTGGAAAAATAAGGTTTAAGCGAGTAGAAACATGTCTGCTCAAAAATGGCGGTCACTTTTAGCATTTACTGTAACATTTTTTGAACATTTATTGGACTTTCAGGTTCTTACTACATGATTTGTGTAATTTGTTTCATATGTACATATATTAAAGTAAAATTTACTCATCAGGTGCACCGCGACTTTTCGATCACCCTTGCTTTAACTAAATATCCAGACAATAAATTTTATATTATTTTTACAGATTGTTTGTTATTTTACAAGCTATTATAATAAGTTTGACATTGTTTTTTTCCAAATTAAAATAATGACTATTTTTGCTTTAAAAAAACTAAATTTTCGTAAATTGACAATAAATTATTCTTTTTTACATTAGTGGAAGGAGACATGGACGAAGCTCCCAGGATTTTGAAACCACTCCAGAACATCTTTGCTAGTGAAGGTCAGTTTGCCCGCTTCCTTGTAGAGTTAATTGGACGACCAGAGCCCACCGTTACTTGGTATCGCGGAGAGAAAGAACTATTGGACACTCCCGATTACAGTGTAAGCAGCTACAAGGCAATTACGATAGGTGTATCAATGGCACAGTGTCACGTCACTTACGAAATATAACCAATAATTATTTATCAAATAGATACTATCTTTACCTTTTAGTTTACTCATGAAGGAACGCTCTATACACTAACAATTCCCGAAGTCTTCAAGGACGATGAAGGTCGATTCAGTGTTCGAGCTTTCAACCATTTGGGTGAAGCATTTTCATCTGCAGATCTTGTTGTTACAGGTAATTACGCAGAAGAATATGATATAGGTTCCTGATTTTGGGTAGAAGCATGTAGGCCATTTAAACATTTATTTGAGTTTGTTAATTTCAGGAATGACTGCCGAGCCAGATATGCGATATGAGAAGCACATTCATCTTCAACTTCTTAAAGGAATGCCAGAGAAGACTCCAACTGCATCCGCAATGATGCAACCAAAAATATCTATCCGAAGGGGAGACATGAAGAGGTAAGTGTTAAAAGAGTTCGCTGTATCGAAGAAGAAGTTTTCCATATTTAAGATATTCATTGAATTCTTGAATACGACCAAATGAAATATGTAGTTTCTATGAATGAATTTCAATTTAAGTGTGGTTTTGAAAAGAAGGCTCCTATAGCAAAACTTCTTGTTTCTATGTGCCTTACACATTTTTTTAATTTATAATTGTTAATTTATAAATGTTAAATTAAGCTTTCCCTCTTTTTCAATATTTAATCTCTATTCAAGACCTCTACACCAATTAAACGGCAAACGTAAAAAATTGAAAATAACGTATCAGATCCAGCGGAGATAGAACATGGAGTAAGGCGACCTCTCAATCTATACCGAACGCATGATGACTGAAACATTCGACAACATCAATCATGGCATTAAGATAGGTTGCAAGTTATTACAAGAAGTTTGATTTGGCGGATGATCAAGGGACAATAGCAGAAAATGGCAAAGACAGCATTTACAAAAAGAAGAGAACTTCTAACCAAGAGTCTGAAAGTAGAAACAAAAAAAGAAAATAATGAAAACACTAATCTGGAACATACTTTTATATGCTTCTGAGACGTTTACATTACATGAAAGCGATAAGAAGAAAATCGAAGCATTTGAAATGTGGATAGGGAGAAGAAGGCAAAAACGCTAAAGGTAAGACAAGAAGACAAATGAAGAAGTCTTAACGGATATCAATGGAAGAAGGAACCTGCTAAATATAACTATCAAGCGTAATAAAAATAGGATACATGACAATTATTGAGAAGTGATAACCTACTGAAAACAGTCATTGACGCTAAACTTCTACGAAAAAAGAAGCCAAGGAAAAACATGTTAACGGATCTTGTATGAGTGTTATACTCAGATCATAAGGAATTGGCACGGAATAGGGAACAGTGGAGAAAGTGGAATCCATAGACATGGACCTTCCACAAAACAGAACAAGATAGATGGATACCAACAGCTGATTTTTGAAATTTCGTTTCTGATTCAGCGAATCATTTTCAAATTACTTCTACTTACATACACAAATCTATCTACAGTAGGATTCCTAAGTACATAACAAATATCACCTGACTTCCCAATCTGCATTTCTTCACGTGCCAATTGCAAAGACTCGTCGAACCGCTGATCGGGCGATGCATTACGCGACCCCTCCCCTATCGAACAGTATCCCATCTTCCATGTGTTAAGAAATTACGCCAAATTCAAAAGCATTTTAAAAACTTATTTATTTTTTCTTCCCTAATGTGTAATTTTATTGTACTCTATGCATTGCAGACATTCAGTAGCGTCTTATAAAAATATAATTCTTATTATATTATTTGATTTCTTTTATTTTAAACTAAAGAAGACTGTAAAGTCAAAAGATCTTTACTTTACTTTTTTCTTTTCTATTTTTTTGTATAAATACTGGTAACATTTTTTTCTGTTTCTTTTTTAGACTTGAATACACCGTACGTGATACGGCATCTTTCACCTGGTATTCGAATGGCATGGTGATTTTGCCATCACAGAAACACGAGATTAGTCGCGAACAAGACACCGCCATTCTGCTCATCAAAAATTTTGTAGAACAGGATGCCGGAGAGTATGTCTTGCGTGCTGAAAGTCACAAAGGTGAGGTGACCATTTGCCGAACTACGCTGACCATGGATCTGAGCGCCCCAGTACATAAAGAGGTCACTGAGGCTTCCGTTTCCAAAGGAATTATGCTGTCTTATCGTCAACCTCAACAACAGCCTGTACAGGTGGAACAGGTACTACTTTGTGGTCTAATATTTATTAAAAAGACGATTTGTTTAGTAAATTATCCATTTATTATTTTTTTAAATTTATGATGCTCATATATTTCAAAAATTGTTTTAGGTTTCACCTCGATTCAAGAAGCCATTGCCTCCTAAACTACGCGTTACTCAGAATGATACCGCCATGTTGGATTGTGAAGTTGAAGCGGCCCCACCCGCCACCTTCCAATGGTTTGTAAATGGTATCAAGATCACACCACAGGCCAGCAAATACCGTGTGTCCGACACTCAGGTTAACCGCAGCCAGCTGGTCATTCCCAATGTTAATCGCCATGATGCTGGACAGATTACAGTTGAAGCCAGCTCCTCTCTCGGTAGAATTGTGTCTACTTGTGTCCTTGAGATGGTCCAATTGGAAGAAAAGATACCTCAACCACGCTTTATTCGACCTCTCAAACCCAGCTACATCGCACGCAACCACGAATCTGTGGCCTTTGAAGTTGAAACCATACCTAAGCCACCAGTCACATTCAAATGGCTGGTCAATGGACGTGAGATTAGACCTTGTGCTAAGCATGAAATGCACCAAACAGCGGCTAATAAGTCTAAATTGATCGTGTATGACCTGACACCAGCTGACATTGGCAAGTACACCTGCGAGGCTACCTCGACACGTGGGGCACAAGCGGTCACTCATTGTACCATTGATATGCTCAAAGAAGTTGTTATTCCGGCTCCACCCAAAGTACAAAAGATTCATCACGCAATGAATATGGTTCCACCCAAATTCCTCAGGCCACTCAAACCAAGTTTACAGGTAAACATAAAAAAACATTCAGATATCATTTAAATTGGTGTATTTACAATTTTATTGCTAGTAAATAGCTACGCAAGTATTTGAAGTCATTGTTTATGAGAAAAGTTTTCTAAATGTTGTCATTTTACCTTATAATCAGGTGCCAACTACCTCAACAGTTGTATTTGATTGTGAGGTGGCAGCTAACCCACCTCCACAATTCAAATGGTTCATCAATGGTTATGAGGCTACAAGTAGCTCGGGCCGCTATGAAATTCACCATGCCATGAACCGATCCGAACTTATCATTCACAACACGACTCTTCACGACTCCGGAGATGTCTCAGTACATGCGACCTCGGCTCTGGGAAGCTGCAGCAGCTCTTGCCAGATGACAGTTTTGCCGTCACAGCCTGTCTACCTAGAAACTACTCAAGAAGAAGTGCCACCACAATTTATTACAACATTGAAACCAATTGTGCGTGTACAACAAAACGAATCTGTCAAATTGGAATGTGCCATCCAGGCGCCACAAGAACACGCTGAATTCAAATGGTAAAATCAGCTATTTTTAGACATTTAGAAACCAAATATATTCTTATCTTTATAGTTATTAGAATGAAAATTACATCGCAATTCTTATTATGTTTAAAGCTATAGCTATGTAATTAGTAATTTGATTTTTAATTTTTTGATATTTATTTAATAATCTTAATCAATGTACTACTTAAACGTTTTGTATAAAATATTTTAAATGTACTATTAAATAATTGTTGTTATACAAAATACACTGAAAAATGTATCCTGCAAATCTACGGTTGTGTGTGTCTTGGATCATTTTTCAACGGACTCCATTTTGAGATATGAATATTTCAACTGTATTTTCATTACCTTCTCTACTATATAACAATGTTTGAGAGCTATTTTGAAAAGTTTATTTTTTACTTTTTAAAAATCATTCGTATATCATTCAATTATAGGTACGTTAACGGTTTGGAAATTCAGCCGTCTGCTAACTACGATATTCAGACCGAAAAGAAACGTTCTGTTCTCCATATTGATCACATAAGCACGGCAGACATGGGCCAGGTTTCTGTAGAAGTTAGTTATCCACAAGGCAAGATGACTAGCTCATGCAAATTGGAGCTTCAGGAGCCAGGCAAACGAATGGAAGAAATTGTATTGGAAGACTTCAAACCAATACACTTCATCCAACCATTGACCACACAAGTGGTGGTGCCATCGCGTACAACCACAGTTCTTGAATGCGCTGTATCGGGACCACCACAGACCGACTTCATCTGGCATGTCAATGGAAAAGAAATTAATTTGGCCCAACAGGAACAATTTGAGGTAACTTATTAAATTAAATTAAATAAGATTGTTATTTTACTTTTATTACAAATTATAGTATCTTTAATATAAAATAAAATGGACAAAAGATCAAAAATAGAATGTTAATTAGATATTTAGCCAAAGGCTTTATCAATATATTTAACAATGAATAAATTTAAATATCAAGTCCACAATTCAAAAAGTTATAGGTAGGCAAGACATAGATCAAGAAAAAAAAACATAAAGTAATAGAAAGTAATTACTGAGTATAATTAACATTAATTGATGGGTTAAATTGTTTTATGAAAGTTTT
>JAUYWI010094853.1:0-11962 GCA_034780595.1 Parotoplana pacifica | reverse complement strand
GACATAGGGGCATTAGAAGTGGCCGGGGCTGTGTAAGTGAAAGATCTGTGATAGACCCACTTCATTTTTTCTTTTAACTTATTTTTTTAATTGCTTTACTTTGAGGAATAGGTTTTACAAAAATAAAAGTCTACCGGAGAAAATGACGTGAGTTTATCACAAATCTTTTACTTTTGAAATATTCGTCAAAACCATTAGGTTTCAGATTTGAAATGTAACTTCTTCCAAAAAGTTGTCTTAATGTGACAATCTTCATAAAACAATGTTTGTACATCACAAACATTAATTTTTCAATTATTTGCTCTTAGGTTGCACCCTGGTGATAAAGATAATCATTTCTAAAAGCCGAGATATTAAATAACGAGAAAGAATATTTGTATCTACCAAATAATCAAATTTAGTCATTTTTTGACTTCAGGATTGACTTTTTGTTTAAAAAATACGGTTTGCCGAAAGTCAGAATACCATCCTGTACACCAAAAGAGAATTCGTGTGATGCCAAATTTCACAAATAAATTAAGCCAATTTCAAGCAAATGAATGTATTATCACTCCCCCTTCTCCGGTAACGGTTACCTAGCATTTTTTAGAAATCTAAATCTAAAAGGTGTATTTTTTTATTTGCGTAAATAAAAACTCAATATACTGATTTCGCAAAACCTATATTAAAATTAAATTAAATAAATATCCACAGTAGAATCTCTGAATTTATCAAACTAAAGATATGTGAAAGTATAAGGCTTAAAGTTTACAGTACACTATACACTGTAGTGATTAATATCCCATATATCACAACAAACAAATATAATTAATTAATGCTCAATTTAATAATGATTTAAAGCCATAATTAAAATAAATACATATGTACAATTTTATAGTAAAACCAGCATGCTGATGAAAAGCTATTTAACCCTTTCCATTTAGTATGATGAACAGCTATCAGATCTGTCCAGAAAATGCTATCAATGTTTCGTTGGACAGTGAAAACTATGAAAGTATTTAAAATTAAAAGAACTAGATAATTGTAATATTGTAGAATATACATATTTAGAATAGAAAGGGTTAAGATCACTGAGTCTCCTTAGTATGTATATGTGATATACCAAGGAGACTAACCTTTATCTTATAATTATATTTGTATAATATTTTTCATATTACAGCATATCTATATAATTCTGAAAATATACAAAATAGGCTAAAGTCAACGTTCTGTACATCCTACCTATCTAATTTAGAATTTTAAACAAACAATCTACATTATAAATTAACATGAATATAGCTGGAATTATCCCTTTTCTTGGATTCTGAGCTAATGCCCAAGTAGTTTCTTGGCAGATAAATAAACATTTTCTACATGTTGTAGTGATAAAATGTATATTTTTCCAGGGTTTGAGATCACCGCCCATGGAATATGAGTAAAATATAAGATAAACAAACTAATATAATATGAGCACTATTCTAAGTGACTAATTATATAATTCGATTACATACATATATGCTCAATTGGTGGATGAAATGATACGCAAAAAATTTGCTAATTATTTTGATGACAAGAATTTTTTTCAGGTAGAAGTATTATAAATTATATTAAATGTTATTATATTATCATATAGCAAATATTCAAATTTAATATCTGATCTTTATTATTTTTAAAATGTAGGTCAGCCAATTACTAAAAAAAGAAATCATTATGGTCAACATGGGAAAGAAAGTTGCAGAACACTGTTTAAGCATAATTATAAACTAAGATTAATAAATTATACAAAATTTTAAATAATTAAACTGAAAATGACAAGAGACTAGTTATGGTCCAATAACAATTTTTATATAATTAAATATTTATTATTTATTTGAACCAGCTAAATAGAAAGTATGTATAAAATCTTCGGGAAACCACTGATGTTATTGTTCCCTGGGAAATGGTGAAATATGTCAAGGGAACAAGTGCATTATACTATAAAATGATTTCTATGTGGTGAGCTCATATTTATTGACACATAAAAAACCTTTTAATTGTTGGACATTATTCTAAAAAGTAATTTAATCAGAAGTTTTATAGATCAAATATTAAATTTTACAACTCAAACATTGTAAGTTTGTTCGCAAATTTCAATGGGCATGAAAAATTGTACAAATGGAACTATCAAATATATTATAAAATTCAAAAAGTAAACAGTAAGTGATCTTTTAAATCTCATTTCTAGAATCATGAATAGCATTACACTTTTTTCTCATTTTCATTATTTTCAATGGCCACCAAATCAATAATTAATTTGAAAGCTTCATTTAGAAATATACTTTTAAAGTACCAATGGTTACACCAGCAAATTTGATGTCATTAATTATATATCATTGATTGATATTCTAAAATACTTTAAAAAAAGTAACAACATAAGTATGATTTTCTACGTAGAACCATCAGCATAAAAATGATTTAGGACCTCTAAGGGGAGGGTAAAAAATACACCTGGTTGAGAGTTTTTTTTTTACTAAACTAGCAAAATGACCAAATGCTGTTTTTATTTTCCTTATCTACAAAGGATTAATGTGATTTTAAACTGAAATTTAGCATTTTCAGACAATTGAAGACGTTCCTATTAAAAAAAGTAATATTGTTAACTCTTATGGGCTATAATCATAAACTACACATTTGTTTATGAACTAGAACTGAGTATATGTAACAAAATTGGTCAAAATCCTATATGCTAAATTTTCTAAAATTGTCCAATGTCTTCACATAATCAATAATAGCACATGCTTGATAATTTCAGCTTCATCAAAGATATAAATAGCACATTTCTATGGATTCATCGACTACATACTTTTGGCACAATTGAGATCGAAAAGTTGGAAATTTACAACATCCCTCCCCTTGTCGGTTCTACTCTAAACCGCAGAAAATTATGGAAATAGGTTTAAATAATATGCAACCATCGGTATAAAATTTACAAAAACGTTAACATCGATTATGTGTACATTATGTAACGATTTATATCGATTCGGTATATTATGTTCTTAACCATAGAGCAAATTATTCTATATTATGCTATGCAATCAACAAGTTGTACAGCCTGAAGTTCTACTAGTTGATTTGTCTATAAAGTCTATGTTTTAGTGTTACAAAAACTATCACATATAAAGAGAAATTAAATAAAGGTTCATGTACTTACATGAACTCCAGAAATAATAATATGCAAAAACAGTAAATTGTTCTGCTATTAATTTCAGGAATAAAACGGAAAAATATTAATTTAAAATAACAAAATGAAAAACGTGCATAGGGAAGCATTAGCATAAAAAACATACAATAAAAATATGTGCCTAAAATCGAATGTAGTTTTAAAAATGCAATAGTATATAATATGTAGTGTGTAGTCCATATAATTCAGATTATGTGTTGTTGATAATTTTACAGGTTTATTCATAAAGGCAAGTAAATTTGAAAAAATCTGATGTAGGTGAATACAGAATTGTAGATAGCATACAATTTTACATAATTCCAAACCAATAAAAACATCATTTTCTATGGTAGATAGATACTGTTTCAACCTTCTTTAAAGTTTGGATCCTTGATATTGCCTTAATTTCTGAAATTTCTGCAGAATCTGTACGAGCCGTGCAAATACACATTCCACAAACAAGTAGAAATAAACAAAATAAATACAGAACTCCGTTTAAAAACTAAGTGACTGATTATTCCACAAATGTAACATTAAAAGGAATAAAAAAATAGATCAAAATAATTAAGTAAGTAAAAAATATATATCAAAAGCAAAAAGACAGGAATGTAGCAACTAAATAATCAAAAATTAAAACAATAAAAATGATTAATATGTAGGTAAAATACCAAATTGATGAATTACATTTAATTATTAAAACATTTTGTATTATTTATAAACAGTAGACAAATAATTCTTAAAAAAATAATACGATAAAGTTTTAGAATTAGAATATTTTGCTTTACTTTACGATCTAATTAGAAAACTACTTAAAAAAATAAACCACACTTAGGATAATAAGGCATGCTTTTATGTGACCGTGTCTAAAGTCAGAATATATTATTGTATTATTGTTCTTATACAAAACAGAAATTTATGTCAGTACACGAATCAAATGTCAATGAATTAGAATTGTTGTATTGAATAAAACATCGTCTCTAAGTTTTGGAATTTCAATAATATTGAAATGATTTGATCATCAACAGCTCACGATTACATGTCAAAATAGAAAATAAGCATTGTAACAAATTTATTTTAAATCTGAAACTTCAGGAGTGAATGAAAATTTAATCAGCTGTACGTTCAAATAGATCTTATCGTTCATAAAATAACGACAAACAAATATAAGTACACTAAATACTTTGCATGAAAAAGTGCATTTGCTCATTTACTGAATAAAATGAAATGTTACCGTTTATGATTGAAATGTTTAAAATATCTTATCAAAACATTCGATATGTCTTTAAAAAAGAAATGTAAATAAAATGAAAACGGCAAATTTAAATTCAACATATACCGACGATACTAGGATTAGTGCGCCTCCTGAGCATTTTGAAAATTTTTCATTAAATCAAACACCTTTGATGTCCGTTTCTCCGATGCTTCACTATCCGATTCGACCAAATGAGAAGACTAAAAAGTGAGAACAAACGGATTATAAACAGATTGAAACACTAACTTTCTCACTTGCCAAAACAAAACAAAATTGGTTAAAATTGAAGTGCTTCTGGATTTGCAACAAACAACTTTATAATCAAAGTAGATGGATTCTCCATTTTCACAGAGGATGATGAGATTTTAAAAATATAACCCTATAATCTTAGTTGTAAAAAATGGCATTTACATTACGACATTTAGGCGTTGTGGCTACGAAATGTATAACAACTCTTCCTAGATAGGGAGGGGGTGGGGGTGATTACACACCTAGTTTTTTAAATTTGCAAAAAGGCACACCCGCTTTGTACCTGATTACCAAATTCTCTTTCTGATGGATAATTTAATGTAAATTATTTTTTGGTCTGACCTACTTTGCAAAATAATAATAGAATTAAAATAATAAATTTCTATGACCAGCGTGCAAGCTTGAGCAAAAATCTATCGAATATAATTTTTCTAAATTCTAGTGGATTGTGTGGTAGTAGAAAATTGAAATACTAGGAAAGCCTGTTATATATAAAAAAGATTATCTAAGGAAGGATAAACCACAAAATAATCAGGGACTGGTATGCTTTTGTTCCTGTTGAGGTCTCCTTTAAATTGGATTTTTGTATGTTTAGAATATATGGACCCCTGCACACGGGAGGTTGAACCTAATCATGTGAAATTTAATCGAGACAATAAAGGTCGACTTCAGCATGTAGGTGTTCAATCTAAGAAAAGAAGGC
Organism: Parotoplana pacifica; assembly: GCA_034780595.1. NCBI lineage: Eukaryota > Metazoa > Platyhelminthes > Proseriata > Otoplanidae > Parotoplana > Parotoplana pacifica. Next base: position 6,580 of record JAUYWI010094853.1, on the reverse strand, counting down.
TATATTAAACCGATAAAGGTCTAGCTCGCTCTATTCAAGATTGCCATGGCTACCACCCCACTAGATTGTGGTGAGAATTACAAAGGGTTAATGCAACATCCTTAAACTCAGTTACTTGTAATATATTACAATATGGTAAACTTACAGCAGATTTTGATTGAAAAGTCAGTTTCTTTGATTCAGTTGTTTTAAGCGGTTCAAGAGTTGACGACTTGGTATTAGAAGATACAGTACTCGTAGTCGTTGCTGTCTGAGTAGGCAAGGTTGATGATTTGAAAGACATATTCACAGAGGAAGTCTTTAAAGTTGAGAGAATTTCTGGAGACGTTTTACCAAGACCATGTGCTGAAGATGACAAAGATTTACTGGATATATTTGATACATCAGAATTTGTAGTAACTGTTGCCGAAATTGTGCTACGTCGAGTCATAAGATCATCCTTGAATTGCGCGCTCTCGTGGAACGAATTAGGGCGTGGTGAAGATTTCAAAAATTTATTTTGAGATTGTCTTGTGCTTGCTAAAGATGAATAGATAGATGAAGAATTCGTGGTGGTGGCCGTTGATACAGCAGGAATATCACCTTGGGATTTACTAGTGGAAACTGTTCTTTCCTTGTTGTCAACAGAAATACTAACTTTTTTAGGCTCATTATCTGTTCTTGACTGATCTTTGGCAAGTAATCGTTCTAGTGCTGTCATTGGTTTAGTAGGCACTGTTTCTGGAGTTGGAGAAGTGTCAATAGACTTTGTCATAGAAGCTAAAGTAGTTGATTTATCATTAGGATTTTCGGTGGAAGCAATAACACTGGATTTGTTAGATGATCCCATAAATGACATATTTGATTTAGTTAAGGATGATGTAACAGTAGTTACTGTTGATATGTGTTTGTTTAGATACGTAACTGTAGTGGTTGATTCTGCTGGTTTGTTAAGAGTTGATGCTACAGAAGCTGTTGCTGGCTTATTCAAAATTAATGTTGAAGTAGATGCATTGGCTGGTTTATTCAAAGATGATCCTGTAGTAGTTGTGGATGATGGCATATTCAAAGATGATCCTGTAGTAGTTGTGGATGACGGCATATTCAAAGATGATCCTGTAGTAGTTGTGGATGACGGCATATTCAAAGACGATCCTACAGTAGTTGTATATGGTTTATTCAAAGATGATCCTGCAGTAGTTGTGGATGAGGGCATATTCAAAGATGATCCTACAGTAGTTGTATATGGTTTATTCAAAGATGAGACTATAGCATTTGAGGATGGTCTATTCAAAGACAATCCTAAAGTAGTTTTCACAGGTTTATTCAAGGACGATGTCGCAGTAGTTGTGGATGATTTGTTCGACGATCCAAACATAAATCCTCCTTTAGTCAATGATGAAGAAGTAATTGTCGAGGTAACGACTGAAGATTTTTCATCCGCTGATGAACTTATAGAAGTAGTTGTTTTACTCACTGATGCGGTTGATTTAATATCCTCTGTCCGTGACTGATCTATGGCCAACAGTTTCTCAAGTGCGGTCATAGGTTTCTTTGTAACTTCTGAATTATTAGAGTTGACAAAATCAATTTTTGAGGAACTAAAATCTGATTTTTCTGATTTGGAGAACTCAAATTTATCGGAAGTGCTGTTTTCAGGCTGACGAATATTGGTTTGTTTTAGAGAAAACCGAGATGGCGGAGATTTTTCACGCTCTTCTCTGCTTGTATTGTGAAATGATTTCGCAGGCCTTACAGGAAATTCTGGAACCACCTTTTTAACATTTAAATCTGGTGTTTTACTTTGGCTAACAGAAGATATAGGCTTTGTATCCATTGAGGAGGTCACAATTGTTTTAGCTAATTCTTTCTCTGACTTTAATAAACTTAATTTAGGTAACGGACGAGTGGCGTTGTTCGCTGGAGATGTATGTACAATAGAGGGAGATATTTTATTGAATCCAGTGGCTTCGAAAGTTTTATTTTGTTTTGGTGATTCCTCAGTGATGCCAGTTAATATTTTAGTAGCAGCTGGTATACCAGTAGGACGCTTTCTTGGAATTCGTCCTTTGGCGACACCAAGTTTGTTTCTGGCCGCAGAATTATCTACCATACCAGAAATGGAAATGGGTGAGAAAAGGTCTAATGGTCCAGATTCACCAGATGGAGTATTGCTAACATCATCCATTGTTCTGGGTCCGGTTGGAGAAATAGGTGCCGAAGATATTGAGTCATTTCTGCTGGTATTGCCAACAGACAGTGGAGTTGTGGTACTATCAGTAGTTCGGGATCTGAGGCGTGAAGCTAATTCGGACTGAAATTTAAAATACAATTTTTATATTTAATAACTTATAAATTGAGTACAATTATTCTACAAGCAATATCAGATCTGCCAACCTCATCATAAAACATCATAATAGTAAGACTTCTATTTGTTCAGAACATGTCAACCGATTGGATAAATTTGGAACTACGGTCAGAAAGTAAAAAACCTCAATTAAAATAAACATTTTATGTCATTATCCAAAGTCTCAAACTGAGGTTCCACTGATTTGAGTAGCGGACTACTAGTATCCCCTTAGCACATATTGGAACTGTCTTTCAATCGATTAGAAGATAAACAGCAGTAACTTTTGGTAGAAAATTTGTTTAGGGTCCGACCCGTTGGCCGAAGGGGGCGGGGCGGGCGTGTAAAGTACGTCCTAGACATTTTAAAACGGTTCAACTGATTTGGCTGAAATTTAGACTCACTACACCAAATTTGTTTGGGAATCTTTTGGTATCAAAATAATTTTGATCTGACCCATCCTGAGGTCACGTGAGGGCTCTCTGCAAAATAATATCCAAATTTATTAATATGTGGCAGATATTGCAAATCCATCATAATCTAACATATATTCCGGGTTTTTAAATACATCGATTTTTATAATTTGGACCAAATTTTAACAACCAACAAAAATCGACTTATTTGTAAGTTATTTTTCTAGGAAGTATATTCAAAACCGTTTTGAAAATTTTGTGCGTAGTTACATCTTATGACTATCCTGAAAATTTGACAAAAAATATTGATTCTAAAAAGCTATGTTGAAAATCCTATATATTTAGATAGAAAAAACAACAAACAGAATTTAATTTGTTATAAAAAGTGAAAAATTCATTGGAATGTCTTCAATTTTGGCATACTTATTCATTTTCTGCTGTTAATAGTGTGTCATATCGTAAAATTTCATAGACCTATTTAAGGTCCACTGTTTTTGGGAGTGGAGCAGTGGACAAGGCAGACGCAATAAAAATGATTTTTTCAAATTCAATTTTAGTAAATAAAATTATTCCAAAACCATTATAAATATTGGGAACACCAATTTAATAATAGTTGTAAATCATTTTGACTCTTTTTTGTGAAGAAATTTACTTTTAATAATTTTTTTTATAAACCTGCTCCAGAATATTGGGCCTTATAGACCAACAACCATAAAACTGAGGCATCTAATTTCCTAATTCCTTAACCTTTAATCGAAATTTATTGAAAAACGGTTCAACCTTTTTTTCAAGATATTTGGCATTGAGGTAATACATTCTGTTGTGAATCTTTTAGTGTAAGAAAATGTTTGGTGGGGACCCCCCTATCAAGGTCACCAAATGACCCCCTGAAAAAGTGAAGTTTGGTCAAAATTGTCAAAATGTTCTTTTTACAAAGTATCGATTCTGAGGTCAAATATTGATGAAATTGGTTAATATTTGGGATACATTAAACTAAAATATTGATTTTGTGCATAGGGTGCAATCTGAGAGCCATTTTAAAAATATCTTTGTGATTAAAAACGTGCCGAGTAGAATATTTTTATATTTAACGAGATATTGTCCACTTGATTCTTAGCAACTGTAAAAAAACTGATCAGAAAAAAGTTATGATATTTTTGTGTGTGTAAAAAATTGTCCATATATTATGCAAATCCCCTATATTTAGATAGGTAAAAATTGAAATTGAATTTTATAATAAAACTTGTCTAGTAAATTAGAATACCTTCAAATTTGGAATATATAATTCCTATCTGATACTCCATTAGTGTGCCAAGTAAAAGAGATAACTTTATCGAAAGTAAGAAACTTAGGTCAAGTCACTTTGGGACCAACTTGGCCAACACGTTAAAAATATAATTTTCTGAACTACAATATTAATTAATAAAAACATTAAAAATGAGAAAGAAACTAATATTAAACATTTAACATTATTCAGAGGTATTAATTTGTGCAGAATAACATTCAAACCAATTTATGGAACAGCCCATTAACTAAAAATGTGAGGCATCCAATTTTCTAATACATTATTTCAAATACTTTTGTTATAAAGCTCAAATTTTAGCAATATACAGGGTGTCCGAAAAAGAACTGAACCCATAACCCAATATTATTAGTAATAAATTTATTGTTCATAAAATACAAGAAATCTGGAGATTCTGATATTGCTACTACAGCCTTTGTATATAGCCCAACCATGTCAATTGAGAGAGCATTCTTGGTGTTACAGATTCACAGATCAAACCTTTATCACATTTTACATGACGTGGGTCTAAATCCATATAGACCACATCTCTTAAATGCCCTTCATGAAGACGACCATGACAGACACATCAATTTACGAGTGTATCAGACAAAGTTTAATTTTTGGACTTATGATGCCTCATTTTTTTCAAAAAAAAGTTTGAAAGTTAGAAAGTTAATCGTATTCACCATACTTATTTATCGCAAGAATTAAAAAAAATTGAAATTCCCTGTAAAGCCCTAGTTTTAGTAAAACTTTCCCAAAGTGCATGTATACTCGTACTAAAGTTAGGAGAAAAAACAGTTATTATAAATAATAGAGCAGTATCAAACTAAAAATAAATAAATAATAGTTTTTTGCATGTTTATATAGGGTAAAGGGGACTGACTGGTTAAAAGCACCATTATATCTATTTTTTTGGAAACCAAAATACGTCAAAATAAAAATGGTGGCTGTTTGAAGTTAAAATAAAATTGGACATAGTACAATTATTAGGATAACATTCCATTCGACTTGGTAGTAATTCAATAGAGATAGTCTAATTGTGATAAATTACAAATATAATTGATCTTATTCTTATCGTGTCCTCACTTGGACCTGATGACTGACAACAAGCCCTGAGAGATATGCTTCCTATATGAGACACATATTATACTTTCATCTCCGGTCGGCTATATATACTAGTATACAAATTATCCAAATACGAAATAAAATGGTACATACCGATGTCATTGAGAGATAACAATTGATGACAGATACACAACTACTTTTTATATTTTCAAAAAAGATAACACTTCAAATTATACATTAATTTATTCAGATCTGAGAAAACAATAGTGCACGCACAAAACTACATGTAGCAAAAAACAATATTCTATAAGCAAATAACTATGTTAAACATTGGCATAAAAGCTAACGCCCTTCCCTCCTTGTACTATTAAACTACGATTCTAGCCAGCAAACAATTTTTCAATAACTCATTTGTTACTCCATTTCTCTCTGTCAACCAGGTAGATACAGAGATGAGATAGCTTCTAAACAATTAGGTAAGTACATATTGTATTCTACATGAAGAGAAATCATGTTTTTTGAATACCTACATGAATACTCTCCTCTAATACAGAACAATAAATTCGTTATTTAAAATACTGGTGCAACACTAATTAGTAAGTTTGTATGTATTTAGATACAAAAAGGGTGTGGTTATGTAGTTCTACTTGTGACAACTAAAATTTTACTAAACAAATGCAAATATTACCTTTAAAAAAAGTAAAATATTAATTCTTGGAAATATTGCACATGCTAATAATAGTGTACAGAGGTCTGACAAAAGTAAATTAAAATAAAAAAATAAAAACTTCAATCACTATATGCACTATTTCCATACTGACTCTATTGTTTATAAAACCTAATAGATATAATGTATAGATATAATTCAAATGACAAATTCCATTATCTAAAGGTTGTCTATGCTCTAATTAATTGATAATTGGAAGATAGTACCATAGAGTAATAAATACATAAATGATCAATGCAATATGACGATACCTAAAAATTGAAATTGAACAGTATTTGTCTCGTGGTTTGTACTGACGAAACCGAATCAGAAATATTCAGGGTATCCTCAAAGTTTGTATACAGTGATTTTTTTAAGAACACACTTTAGAGGCAGGTAATTTCACTTGTAACAGTCATGATAAATATTCAAATTGTAAGCCGTCGGTTTCAATGCACTCATAACACACTGCGACAAACAGTAGCGCACAAGTCATGATCAAAGCTAACAAATGCGTCAATGACAACTTGTCGAAGATCTTCAACATTTCTTGGCTTCCTCGAATACCGTGGTCTTTGATGACCCCCCAGACACAGAAGTCATTGTTCTGACTCTAAAGTGTGTTCTTTAAAAAAATCACTGTATATCAACAATATACAAACTTTGCGGACACCCTCCCTGTATATATTACAACAGAAATATTATTAACAGGGTGTCCGCGGAATTTTTGTGATGAAATTCCCGGTTTTTCCAGAACTATTTGTTAAATTCCCGGTTAGAGA
>JAUYWI010094842.1:0-11962 GCA_034780595.1 Parotoplana pacifica | reverse complement strand
AACTAGAACAACCAGACTATAATAAAAAACATTAACCAAATATACCAAATATATCTCCGTACAGCACGTGTTAAATGAACATCTAGGAAAATATTGCAATATAAAACTATTTTTAATCAATAGATAAAATAAAAATAAATATTTTATAAGTAAGATAGTAAAAAACAAATTAAAAAGAATGTTTATTATTAATGTAATTAGATTTCAAACATTTCTAAATCTCATTATTCAGACAAAAATCAATAATTTCAAACATGATTGATTCGGAAAGTTACCAGTCTCTGGCTATATATAGAGAATATATTAGTAAAAACATGTATGATATGAGTCTGTTGTAAGTCTGTATTGGATTTGTTTTGAATTAGATTCATTAGTTTTCTTTTGATTTCAATTTTGTATTTTAGGTAAACAAACAACACAGTACTTAGTCACATGGCAAATGTATTTTTTTAATAATTTTTTTAAATATCCTTAGGCCTAGGGGGTTAGTTTTTTCTTGAATAAGTTATTTTAATGATAAGTTAGTGTAGTAAAATAACTTCTCAAGACAAAACTGACCCTAAGGATTTAAAAAATACAGTCTGCCATGTAGCTAACACCATACTTAGCCAGACGGCAGATGTGTTGTTTTAAATAGACCATCCACCATGTGGCTAAGTATGGTGAAAAAACAAATCAAATACTTATATTTATATTGAATCTCTCAAATCTCAGCTTAGATTGTTAATTAGACTGATTAATCAGAATGCAACAGTGATACAACATGTGCAAAATGCACCATGTGTCATGGTCTGGTAGCCATATCAAATGAATGTATCATTGGTCCATATTATTTTGATGTGAATGTCATAGGTGAGACATAATTACCTCAATATGTTACAGACTTTCCTTTCTCATATCCTCAATGACATTCCACTTGCTCAAATACAAAACATTTACTTCCAACAAGATAGGGCTCCCCCTGTGTGGTATTATTTGGATGAGACATTCCCTCACTGGTGGATTGGGCAATGAAAGGCAGTCAATTTTACCCCTCTGATCACCATATATCTTGCTGTTAGACTTCTTTTTATGGGGGAACCTTAAATCACATGTTTATGTCAAGAACAGTTTTATCATTGCAATTGTTCCCAATGCAGAGGAGAATTATACAAATATATTGAAATTGTTGCAGCAGGTAGAGCTGATTGGGGCACATGCACAAACATGTATGACTCAAAGTTATAGCCACAGTTTCCTCCATCCCTGCACTTGGTGCAATATGCACAATAATCATTTTCATGAAATGGGAGAACTATGAACTTTAAGATATTCAACAACAACAATTTGTGAATGGCAAAATACTTCAGATGACAAAAAACTAAAACAAACCATGGTAATGTCATTCATTTGCCATTGTTACAGGGTGATGATGAAGATCAAGTCATTGATTTGCTGCCCTGTGACAGTACACATGAATTACTCCATTTTTCAGAACTGAACTGAAACAATGAAAAATGCAACATGAGTGTGCTGCCATATTATTTTGTGCTCTGGTAATTAAACCTATTTGTACTAACTGTATGAATTCATGTTAATAACAGTATTATATACTTCCTTGTATATTCAAGCTAATTAAATATAAATGGCGAACACTACTCTGAGTTGGTATATACATTTAGAAATTTTTAAAATTGATAAGGATATATCTACCTTTTAATGAAGTTCTAATTGGAAATGCTACTCAGTCAATGATTACAGTAGTTATTCAAAACAGTGATTGTACATACCAGTAACATATTACACAAGATTTAATGATTTGTCATATTTTAATCAATTTATTTATATCAGTTCCATGAATTGTATGTTTATCCTATATAGCAACTTTTCTTTCCAAGAAGCTCCATTTTAAGAATGAAATTCTTCCAAAACTCTTTTGTATCAATGCCAAATGATATTTCTCTGGACCATGTTTGTTCAATAACTGACAAAATGCCAAATATTGTACCTGTTGAACAACTTGATGAACTAAAAACTGAGGAAGCTTACAGCAGCTGATGTAGAGATTGAGTATAATAAGGCTCTTGAACTTAATCAGAAGAAGAAGGCTGATATAGAAGCAAATTGTAAAGTTAAAGAAGATGAAGAAAACATGAAACTTTAAGCTAAGAAAGATAACAAGAGGAAGATAGAGTTGATTTGTATTTGAGAGCAGGAGTCACATGCCAAGAAGTTAAAACAGGCAACAGAGGTAGGTAATTATGACACACGATTTGTATTTACTTGTTGATATTATGTAATAGTGTTCTGCCGAATCAGTTAATAAAATTATGTAATACAGGTTTGTATATTTCGATGTTCAAAGATGATTAAAAATGACCTAATAGGTGTTCAGGATAAAAACTATTTTTGTAAAGTCCATCATTGTTGCCTATTTAAATGATTAAATTGGCCTTGCTTTTCTGGTGCAATGTTTTTTAACCATGATCAGCGAGATCAACTTGTCACTTTGAAGGAAGAAGGATTGAGTTATGTGGCTTTAGTTCAAAGATTCTAAGTCAGGAGAGCAACCATGATTGCCTTGATATAGAAGTACTGTGTTATTGGATCTGTGGATGACATCTTCAGAAGTGGAAGGCCTAAGGTATCTTCCGAACATTAGGATAGATAACTGTTATGGATCTCTGGCAGGAACCCCAGGTTGACATTGAGGCAACTGACCCAACTTTGCCAACAGCATGCTGGTTCAGAAGTCAGACCATGTATGTTTTGACATTGACTGTTCTCTTCTGCTCTGTACTCTTATGTGGCACTGAAGAAACTTTTCCTTACTGCATGCCACATCTACAGCCAGAGTTTGTTTGGCAACACCAAAAATGAATGGTGGACCAGTAGAAGAGAGTACTCTTTACAGATGAAGTTCCTCTGAAACTGGTTCAAACACATCAACATTGCCATTTTTGAAGTCATAGAGGTATACATCACATAAGAGACATTTATCAGCCATGTCTCCAAGGAGGTAGGTGGTTTCACTGACAGCTGCTTCCTTCATTGAACTACTTGATCAGTGTGTGGAACCTGCTTGGGATCCCACTATTACATCCATCCATCAACAGGACAGTGCCACACCACACATTACTCATCTTGCCACCAACTGGCTTGATGACCACAATATTACCTGTCTTGCCTGGACACCCAACAGCCCTGACCTTAGCCCAATTGAAAATTCTGCCATCCAATGCCAAAGAAGCATATCCGCCATTTTGTCATTTTTTAGTTAAACACATTTTTACATAAGGATCACTTAGTTGTATCATAATCTGAGTTTATGTGAAAAACTCTTTTTTTCTTTCTAAGTTATAGACAGGTTTTGTACCGTATCCACAATTTTTTTCTAAAATACAATACCAAAAAAGCATATCAGCCATATAGAAAAAAAGGAAATGACATCACTGTCTTGTATTTATTTTTAAAGCTTTTAATTGGAGTTTCACTATTGTTCACAAGTATATCTATTTCTATGTTCTCATTTTATGGATATAATTGTCTAAAAATAGATTCACACATCATTTCTTAAAATAGCTTCCAATAAAGTTGCAAAACATTCATATTTTGAAATTCCAGTCAATATTGTGCACACACCTATCAAATTTAATTACATTGTGTAAAATAATTGAGCCTGACAAATGTTCTGTATTGATTTTACCCATTTATCATCAAGTAATCACACCATGCCAAAAAGACAAAGAATACCTGGGGCATTTCAGAGTTGCATACGAAAAGAAGTTCTATATGTCCATGTTCAATGGGACCATCCTTTACTTCCTTCTCCTCAATCATGCAATCTGTGATGCCAAACTAACTGCTTAGGACCATGCCATGAGAACTGTAAAACAGGCTGTGTCAATAAATGTGTCATCAGTATATCTCAAGAGAGAAGACAACAAATGAATGAGGAAATTAATAATAAATCTAGGGATTTATGACATATGTGGGTGAAAGGAATGGTTGTACACATGGCACCAAAAAGAAAAATGATGGAAGGAAGGCAACAACTTTCAAATAGCATCTTCCAAATGAACAAGGCAAGATGGTTTCTGTATGTAACGTTTTTTTCCTCATGATAATTGGATTGAAAGCAAACAATGATGAGGCTGTTCATAAAGTTGAAGATCATCATGGGAAGCATGCCCCACACAATATGATGGATATGACAGTGGTGCATGAACATATTGAATCATTCAGGCCAATAGTACCACATTATCAATATCTTTACACTCCTAAATGATGCTATTTGCCACTATCACTCAACATCTCCATTATGCATCAGCTGTTCAAAAAACATAATCCCAAGATCTCTCTCAGTTTTGAATCCTATTGATTGGTATTTGCTGAACATAATATTGGCTTTACCAATTTGTCTTCAGAAGAATGCACCTACTGTGAAAAAACAAAATACAAAGAAAGGAACAAGGATTCGCTAGTTCAGATGAACATCCAAACTGCAATGAATGCAAGGATTACACCAAACATATAAAATGAGCCAGAAGAGCCTGAGAATATAGAAAGGATGCTGATTGAAACTGGGATAAGGGTCAGTTATGTGCCAGTGCTGACATGTGGATATTTATTCTGTCTGTGCTGCCCCATAAAATTTGCATCTTCGCCCCTCATCCTATTGTGTTTAATGAGACATTTTCCTTTATGAACAGTCCAGAACAAACAAAGGAAACACCAACTGAAACACTGTTCTAAAGCATTTCTATGGCACAAAGGAATAGTGGGATGTGATTATGAAGATGTAGCGAGTACTTACTGGCAGTTTTTCAAACACAACCAAGACTTCACTGATATAATGCTATTTACAGACAATTGCATGGCCCAGAACAAAAATTGGGCTCTGATATGTCTACTTACTAAAGCAGTCAATTCACCAAGATTTTCATTGGAAATTTTGACAGTAAAGTTCTTGGAACCAGATCACACATCAATGTCTGCTGATGCCAATCATCAAGTGATCAACAAGAAATTAATAGTTCAGAAAAGGATAGTTGACTTTCAAGATTTTTGTGACATAGTTCAATCATCAGGAGTCAACACTGAACATGATGACCAGACATTTTCTGAACTTCAAGGATGAAATCAGTCAATCTAAACTGCATTTGATGGGAGATATGCTACCTTATTTGCACAATGTTCAAGTAATGCAGGAATTACTGATAAAACTTTGATGAAAAGTAGTTTTGACAAACCATGTTGGATGACATATGACTTGTTAAATGGGAAGTTTGATGCAAATGAACCACCAGAGGCATGTACAACCATGAGAGGTGTAAATGCTGAGAAAAAAATTGGAATGAATTAGTACCACTCATTGAGGAGCACCACAAAAGACTTTTTTGGGAGGAATTAATTAAAAATGATGCAGTCAAAGACTTATCTGAAAATAATTAACATGTTCCATATCTAATACATTATGTAGAACTTCCATTTTTTGTGTCCAGTTTTATAATCATTGATAATTATACACTTTTTTGGCATTAAAATATTATGAGCATTTCATAATATGAAAACTGTATGAGCCACTACAACTAATAAACAATAAAAATTAAACTGCTTCCAGATATATTTAAATCCACAGGCATAACATGTATTTGTTAAATATGAGACTAGTAGTATGCTTTGACAATGATTAATAGACATAAACCTTTAGGTGGCTCTCCTGTTATTCTGCTGGTGTCCATGTTAATAACTGACATTTATATCTCCAACAGGATTTCATTTTGAGAACTTCAGAGTCCTACAAGTCAGATGTTTCTCTTTCTCTGCAAGGCAAGATTCACAGGGGTGTAAAAGGAAGTTCTCCAATAAGTGATATTTTATCTATTCTTGATGTTATCATAGATTATATGTACCAGTGCTGTTTGGGCATTTGTTGGACACTCACTCTCTCTATCAGTAATAGCAAACCTGTCATGTGATTTCTTCAGCATTCAATTCAAAGTATATTTGCCTCATTATGTCACAAGAAAGGCCATTTCATTGTCTGAAGCAAAGATGTGGAAAGTTTCAGTGGCATGTTTTTGTTATTTATGCTGTTTAAAGATCGCCTCCCTCCTGAATATTATTCACATTTTATGCTTCTCTCAAATGCATTGTACTTGGTTTGCAAACCTTTTGCTGTGTCCAGTGAGATTAATATGGCTGAAGAATTATTGATTCAATTTCATGAGCATATATCAGTTTTATATGAACAGGCTTTCTTGACTATCAACACCCATTCCCTTCTGCATCTTGCCAACCAAGTTCATCAATTTGGTTCACTATTAAGGGTGTCTGCTTTCAGTTTTGAAAGTGCAATGGGAAAGATAATTTGGTATGTCAAATTGGGTATGTTGTATTTGACATAGATGTATAACCATGAGTTTATATTTTTCAGTTATGTGTATTAGGATAGTAATTTCTACTTTGGTATGTAACATAAATTTACATATATTTTTTAATGCTCAGGAATTGCCATAAGGTATGTTCTTCATCTGAATGGATTTTATTGTTATGTGAAAGACAAAATAATAAGATCTACTTAGATAAAGTATATCCATCACAATGAATTTTTCCTTTAGAATAGGTCTACTTTTTATCTGCCTAACAATAACAGTATATGCTATCCTTTATTTCATGCTATATTTTGTATTTCAAATCACAATGTTTTTCTTAGGATGCATTTCATGTTTTTGTAACTATATTTTGTAATCCCTATTTTCTGCCTTTGTCTTTATATTTTGTTTGACTCTGTGTGTCTAATTTTTTATTTAGGTCAAAAGGTTTTGCAGCAGATATGCAACAAATTCTTGGCTCAGGAGAAGCATGAGATGCAAACATTGTTGCAACCTGCAGATTTGAGCCAACTGCAAAACAATCTGAATGTGGATTACCTTCCTGCCCATATTTTTCACATTTTTCAGGTTCACATTTGTCAATGAAAGGGTGTTTCATTCTGTGCTGCATGCATCAAGCTCTTCAAGTAGGACAGTTTCATTTGATAATTCCAGATTCAGAGAGGTACAATTATTTGTCCAATCTGGAGATGACTTGTTTGCCCATGTTAGGGTATTTTCTGTCATATTAGCCTACAATTTCAGTGATGAACTTGTTGAGCCATATATCTTCATGTGTGACAGAAGTACTTGTGACAATATAATATACACAAATGTTAACCAAATTACCACTATGTGTGCAACTGTGGAGTTTGGTTGTCACATTGTACTTATAAAAGTTTTTTGGGAAAATAGTCGAAAAATGCCCAGGATGTAAGTTTTACTGAAATCCTTATGTGTATTTCTGTTTCCCATGCATGCATGTCTATGAATTTTAAAGTTGCTTCCTTTTTGGAAAAAGGATAATGTACTTAAAACTTATTGCAACATTTATTACTGCTGAGTATTACTGTTTATTTGAACAATTTGCACAAGACACTAATTTAAAAATCAGTCAACAGTTAGTGCTTACAATCTTCATATTGCAAAATTACATTCTGCAATTAGCTGTCAAGAAGTGTAAAATATTAGGGTTTCCAGTTTTACCACAATCTCCCTTTGTCTAGACATTGCTCAGTGACTATTATCTGCTGTCTAAAGTTGGACCTAAAGTACATTATTTCCAGTTCTCTAAAAAAATCGATGCCTTTGATGGACTAGTTTTTCTTCTCAGAAATGTTCTGTCTTTTTCCTGATAGCTGGAGAATGTAACCAGAACAAATATAGAAATTGAGCTGAACTGATTTTATCTAAAATTTTGTCATGCCTTGTATGGTAGGGGTTGCATTTAAAACCTATGTCTGAACACATTAAAATTGGCCCAAATCGAAAAATTCCAATTTTTGTTTATGCTATTTATATGTTGTATGTTTTAGATTAAATTTTTGAAAACCACTTTAATGTTGAAGGTTATGTTAACTACTAAATTTGGCCAAGTCCTTCCATGGTTACCACCCTCAGGACCACATTTGTTATATGTGGGCCTTCCAAACCACCTTAATGATGGTTGATTTTTATGAATCTTTGATAGTTCCTCATGCTCATACTTATGGAGACAAATAATCTACCCAAGTTTGGAGTAATTTCACTTGTCATTCCATAGATATGGTGCCTAGACCAGGTTCAAGATCATGGTGCTTCTGGACCACATCAACAGTGACTGATCTCAATGAAATGTTTAGAGTGCATATCAGTAATGTAGTTGATGAATTCACCAAAGTTTCAGTTTATTTCACTCTTTCATTCCATAGATACACATAATTATATGACAGTGGTGTCATAATATATCAATTTCAATGAAAATTTTATCCCAATGGCCCTATGCTTTCAAAGGGTTAAGTTATTGTTTCAATTGGTATGTTAAAGGAAATAACATTTTGTGCAATTGTGCTTTATTTGATTAGGTAAATTCTATTACTAAACATTGTTATTTATATATGTATGTTTTATGCAAAACGCTTACTGTAAAACACTCAACCATATTCTATAAAAAATGGAGCTTGTCATATTTGAACATTTGATTTTTGGTTCTGTTAGTGCAGGAATACTCATATGTTGTCATTTTCGAAATGTGGTTGGACTAGTTATCAAATTCCATGTTGCATTTATTTTCACAGACAGCATGATGATAACAAGGGTGCAGTAGAAAATCCCAAAGACAACCCTATCATAAGTCTAAATACAACATTGTTTTTGGGGGCCCTGTACATACGTTTTACTGTATGTACATTTAATGTCTATGTTTGTCATCTTTTATTCTTCACTAAACTTTCAGATGTTCAATGGTGAAGACCTACATAATTTGATGGAAAGCCTGCCTTCTAAGTTCGGCCTGACAATAGCCGAGAAGGTCCTGCTGGAAGGGTACCTGCAGATTCGTATGCTATCACCAGAGTAACAAAAATCCTGCAGGGCTCCTGTAAGCCCAGAGAAGGCTTCTTTGATAAAGAGTAATAAAGTTTTGTAGGTTCCACTGCCTTCTCCTATTCTGCCCTATAATTACAAAGTCCATTTTTGTAAAATTCAGAAATGTTGATAAGTATTCTGATTTTTATACTTTCTCTGATTTTTTTCTATGCAGTTTTGTAATTGTATGGAAGAATTACAGTAGTGTTATTTGCATATTTGTATGCATTGGTTTACTATAGATTTGTGTTTAATATGTTTTTTCCAAAAATAGTAGGCAATATTTTTAATATTATTTTTTTAAATGTTGAATTTAACATTTTATATTAGGTTTAATTATGCAACAAAATCAGAAATGAATAATAGTTGGCATTTCTGATTATTATTTGCTGTTCTTATTTGCTGTGTTTCTTATGAAAAATAATTTCAGATGTCAATTTTTATTTTTTGAAACTTAAGGGTCAGTTCAGTTGTAACTGTAGAGTAACTTTTAAGTATTGTTTTTTTAGAAATATGAAGTACATAGGAAGTACATGTCACCCCCTTTAATGAAGCATGCAAATTTTATAGCTAGAATGAAGGGTTTAGAATCCTTTATGATATAACATTTGCAAATTATGCCATATTTGTCAGAAACTGTCCTTTCCCAATTCCCACAACATTGGCAAGAAGTGAAAGCCACCATTAATCAGTCCAGCCTAGACTCATGGAGAAAAGAGACTGTTTGTAAAGCCATTGTAAAATATTGTACATACCTACTTGTAAATTATAAAATATACTCATGTTTGTGTATAATTATCTTTTTTTTTTATCTTTATTTTCTTAGTATTCATGAATTTATTAAAAGAAAAAGATCTTATAAGACTTGCATGTCTTACAACTTCTTAGACTTAAGATATCATTAAGAATATTAATTTTCGTATTGCTGGGTGGTAAGAACATCAAAGTATAGAAGCTCAACCAAGAACTGTATGGCACAGAATTGACTTGTATGTGGCACTCCCAAAAACACTCTTTGTCACAAGCATTTACAGCTACAATGGGCTTGACAGTTGATCAATGAAAGTTGTTGTTTACTGATGAATACATCTGGTAAAAACTTATCAATAGCATTACTTTTGGAGTTGTAGAGGGCATAACACTTTTAACTATTTAAACTTGCATTAATTATTACAATAATCATTATAAACCATGTTTCAAATTTCATAGCTTATTCAGATTTGGTTTTACTTGTATAGAGACAAATGGAATAGATTAGTCACTGTGTAATTTGTATTGTTGTTCTCTCATAAGTATCCTTGAAACCATCAAAACTCAAACATCCAATGAAGAGCTGACTCAGCAAAATGCTCATGGCTTGATAATACAGTGCAACTTTCAGGATCACTAAAGCTCATGTGCATGCTTCATTCCACATATCTTGTTGCATTGTGAAATCCCAAAACCTCATACTAATTGGTGAGCAACTTATTATCCCATGTGCAAAAGATCTTGTAAGATTAATGATCAGCAAGGAAGTATAAAAAAGCTTAATTTGGGTTTATATATCAGACAACACAATTCAAGTTGAGAGTGAAATAAAGACATCAACTATATTGGCACTACAATGTACAAATCTACACATGTTTCTTCATGCTCACAGTAAGTCATATTTGCTCAGTATGTTTACTGCACTGACTTTAAAGATGAATTCTTACTGTGTTTTACATTGAAAGAAGGAACCAAAGTGATCAATATACAGCCTTGGCCAAAAGTCTTGAAAATTTATTCTAAATAAAACAAAAATTTGATATTCAAAATTTATTTAATCATCTTAAAAGAAATGTGCATAATAATGACAAGATAACATATATGTATGTACATTTTATTAAAAAATTGAATTGTAATAGTTCAAATTTATAAATTACACAGTCATTTGAATACTTAGTGTGCTGTCCTTTCATCTTGAGGCATGCCTCTAAGCGTTTTGGCATGGATGAGATGCATTTATTCAGGTAGTTTGGAGTATTCTCTTGTGTCCAAACCAGTTTGTTTTGGCTTAAGAGATTGTACCTTGCTCTTTACCAGATCCCAACAATTTTCAATAGGGTGGAGATCTGGTGAACTTCCTGGCCATGGATGCCTTTTCCTGCAATATTTTAAGTTAGACTTGTCCATTTATGGTAGTGTTTGGTAGCATAAACTGAAGGCCCAAATGACTACTTGCACATATTGCACCCCAGGTCCTGATTTTAGGTGACATTTTAACAGTAGGAATTACATATTTTGGATCATATCTTTTTTGAAGGTGGTCTTCTGACATGATAAGAAGACGTTGGAAACTGTTCTATTTGAGTTTCATCACTGAACATCACTTTAGACCAGTCTTTAATGATGAAATATTTGTATTTCTTGCAAAATAAAACATTATCTTCGATATTTTTGGCCCTAATGATGTACTCAATGACCCTCCTAATGATGTACTCAATGATCCTCCAAATGATGTACTCAATGATGCTCCTAATGATATACTCAATGACCATCCTAATGATGTACTCAATGATGCTCCTAATGGTAATCTACCTAACCATGTGCAGATGAAAGTCAAACATGACCTCACAAAACAGGGCAAAATAAATCAATACATCCAGAACCATCCTTTACTTCCTTCTCCTCAATCATGCAATCAGCAGTGCCAAACTAACTGCTTAGGTTTATGCCATGAAAACTGTAAACCAGGCTGTATCAATAATTGTGTCATCAGTATATCCCAAGAGAGAAGACAACTGACAAATCAATGAGGAAATTAATAATAAATCTAGGGATTTATGGTGTATGTGGATGAAAGGAATGGTTGTATGTATGCATGGCACCAAAAAGAAAAAGGGTGGATGATGGAAGGAAGGCAACAACTTTCAAATGGCATCTTTCAAATGAACAAGGCAAGATGGTTTCTGTATGTAAAGTTTTTTTTCCTCATGACAATTGGATTGAAAGCAAACAATGATGAGGCTGTTCATAAAGTTGAAGATCATCATGGGAAGCATTCCCCACATAATAAG
>JAUYWI010094831.1:0-11962 GCA_034780595.1 Parotoplana pacifica | reverse complement strand
TGTTTGATCAGAGTCTGCATCTCTCATGATCTGCTCCGTGTAAAGACTGAAGAGATGAGGGGAAAGAATGCATCCTTTAAGAATTTTGATATACCTATGTATAAAGGGGTTTGAAATATAGAGGTTTCCAAAAAATGTCGCTTTTGTATATCAATATCCTATGGCCTAACATCCATAGACAACAGGGTTTGAAAATAATTAAGTCTACGTACAAATATTGATCTATGTTAATAAGTATACTGGACCATAAAGTTGTATCGATTAATCCAAATACATTTTTAATTTCAAATACATCTGACAAATCGCACAGTATTTCAGTTACTTAAAATTTGCCATTCATTATGGAAGTAAAATCTGAATGTATTGATTTTTTGTCAAAACTCAAACTGGAAACAATGTCAGTTGTGCATACATATACACGGATATCTTGTTACAGAATGGGGTAAGGCTAATATTCTGTCCTTGCCACATATTTAGCACCTTGCAAAGGAATACCGTGACAACGTCACGGTTTCAGTCTTGAGAAAACCGGGATCTGGCCGTCCAAGAACATCGTGTGCAGTTGAAAACATTGCAAACGTTCAGCAAATGCTAGAAGAAGACAACAGTGTTTCCCTTAACATCATAGCCAAAGACTGAAGGAAAAAGTTTTTATGAAAAGTGGATTCCACATGAACTCACTGAGCAGCACATGCTTCAACGTGTTGATATCGCTCACCAGTGTTTAAATTTGATTCATGGTGGAGTAACTGTTATCGACGAGAAATGGGTATATAAAAAACCCTATCCACCCAATGGAAAATATACGAGCTTGGGGTGACACGTCCAGAGATAGACCCACATCATTGTGGGCATCAACTTTCGGGGAATTATTACTGTGAAGTTTTGGAAGCTGGTGAGTCTGTTAATGCCACGAGACATATACAGTTCTTGCAAGGAGTTATCAACGTTCGACGCAGAGGGATAGTCCTTATCGCGCATGACAATGCTACCCCCCTCATTAGGCCAATCTCACGCAAAATATTTTGACAGACCAAGCAATCACAGTGGTTCCACAACCCCCATATTCATCGGACTTTAATCTCTAATAGGCTGATTTTCAGAAACTTTGAGACCAGTCGTCGTACAGATTTTTTTCATAACCGAGAAGCAATGTGGGTTTATCTTGAAAATTATTTACAACAATTCAGCGGATTTATTTTTAACGAGTGAACTTGCAAAGCTCATGGAGGACTTGAATGCCATTATTGCAGCAGATGGTGATTAATTGTAATTAGTTACTGTTCAGACAATCTTACCAGACATTGTGCATTCATTTCTGTTATTGTATTAAATGTGAAAGCATTATCAATAATTGCAGTATACCTATACATATAAATATACACACCTGTATATATTTAAATAAATTTACGTACCTAGTTATCCAAAAGCGACGTTTTTGAGAAACCCCTATATAAACATGTGTGCCTATAAATTTTGGTATAATTCTGAAGGAATCAAATTTTAACTTTCTTCTGGATCTAAAAACATTAATTAGGTAGTAGGTAGGTATTATCATAGAGTAAATATACCTACATAGAGTATCCACTCAAATATTTTGAATGTATGCACCTGTGATTTTACTACTGACTAATATTGATATGCAAAATTCAAATCTATTATTGTTACTCTATGGGTATTATCTTTTACATAATTCTTGTCAATTGTAGTGGTTGAGCTGGTATCATGTGAAAATCATATATCAAGGGTCATATGACGATCCGTTATATAACGTTTTTCTCATTAAAAAAATATTTTGATTATATATTTTCGGTACATAATACTTTTATTTATATTATGTACTATAACATGCGAAACATTTAAAATGTGTCACATAAATTGCTTATTTCATTGCATTATACATATGACGAACTGCAATATACTTACTGTATATATCAATCAGTTCGTCTTAAAATAATGTAGAGTATTTTGACTTCTTTTTTTTATAAACGGTTACTCAACTCTACATATGTATCGCCTAGGTATTACCATTACATAGTAAGCCCATCTTCAAAAATCCTAGAACTTTATTGGGTACTTAGTTAAAACATCTTTTTTATAAAAAAAACACAAGTTCTTAAGAAGATCGAAATCTGAATCATGCCGCCTCGAAATCGGAAAGGGGTTTATACAAGGCGGAAAAGAATCTCAACTTAACTTGAAGATCAATAAAAAAGTGATTATTATCATAGAGACATGCTGTTATTTGGGATCTACATGGACCAGGTGCTTAGTTTCTAAAATTAAGTAGAAAAGGTTTCTGAGAACGCGAGAAATAGAATTATGGTTGTCAAAGCTTTGACATGGAGAATGGGGTTGAAGAAGTAAAGACTTTATCAATATGTATTAAATCGTGGTTTACAGCTGTTTCTGCTACGCGGGGGCAAGCTGGACAAGCTGGATGCATATAAAGAAGAAGCATCAGACTTTACCCATCTACTGCTAGTGAGATTCCGACTTTCATTTATCATAGAAGCTAAAAGAAGAGCTCTTGTCATGCATAGAAAATTATAACCAAAATAAATGATCCCAGAATGAAAATGGTTAAAAGATTGGTTGACGATTGGTCATCAACAAAGGTTAGAGAGAAAACTAAGGCCGATCGTCCTTCAGTGGGTGACCAGTCATATCAGAGTCCAGGAAAACGAGTGGGGAGATATTGAATACAAAGATTCAAGAAAAATGGTCATTGATAGGTAGAGTTCGATTGCATGTAGAAAAGAATAAATTTCTGGAAATAATAGGATAAAATGTAGAAGCTTTTGACCACGTATGCCAAAATCAGTCATATACATATATGTAGAAAATGTGTGTTTGAAAAACAGAAGTTTCGTTTTGTTCTACTGAAAAGTTATAAAATTCGTTTTACGGATCGTCATATGACCGTCGATATATGCTAGAATGTTGCATAAAGTTGATTAACCTTTTGCGCTCGGTTATATAATGTTATAATGAATACTAAAATGTAAAATATAGTTTTTCTGAATAGTCTATATAGTGAATAGGTATTTGAAATAGTGAAATAGTTTATCATTAAATTGTTTTTAGTTAAAATTTTAAAAGTTATATTTAGAGCTTTGAAAAAAATCTATAAATTTAAGAATATTATTCAGTTTTTTAATTAAGTATAAAACACATCTTTATGGTTTTCAAAATGAAAAACTGAACAAGTATACACATGTTGAATGCAAGTATTTTATCTATTAAATAGTATATAATTCACTGTATTCCGGTAATATTTTAATATCTTAAAGGGCATCGATCAATTGCAAGTAAAGAATGCTTGTGGTGTATATCGTTTTTCTAAATTCTGCTTAGTTTCCTGGGGGAAAAATCATATGCAATTGGTAGACAGTTCTATAAAAATGATTACATTTAAATTAATATAAATATTTTAAATGTTAACTTAAATTTATTATTTAAATTGTAATATAAACATTTACAATAATATTTTCGTTGGTATTTAGTTTGATTTTGAAAATAATTTTCTATATCTGTATCAACAAATGGTAAAGTTCTATACTACTCACAATTATTTATAACCACAAAATTATTGATTTTTAGAAAAACATTATTTTTTTGTAATTCTTATACGAGTAATTGTACTAAAAACGATAAAATATTATATTACTCAAATATTTATAGTAATAAATGTTGAAACTTTCCAATATGTCAAATTTATTAGAAAAATTATTATGCTTTCGAGAGAACTAAGCAGAATTTAGAAAAACGAAATACAACACAAGTATTCTTTAATGTACTACTAACTGCAAACATTGGCCGAAGATTCCCATTAATACTATAAAGAAAATGTGGGCACGGCCCACACACCGGAATAAGAAATATCATTAGCAGTCATATGCACCAACAGAGATTAAAATTTAAACCCGAGTTAAATTTCTAATTTAAGCTAGGTATGATGCACCAACGTAGATTTGTTAATCCCAGTTTATTTTTATGAACATAGATATTTCAAACGATATCGAAGCAATTTCTTTTTATATTTGACTCATAGATTTAGGTATTTACTTTGTTTATACTTTGTTTATGGTCGCATTTTCCCGTTTTTTTCCTTCCAAATGCCGTTTAATATCATCCATTCTTGATATTATACCACAAGTCCCTCTGTCTTTTACTCGCTTTGTTAATGGCTTTGCTTGAGCAACATATATTCTCTTGATTTTTGCCTGTGCCCTCTTTGGCGATTCTATCGACCATTTCTTTTTCTGTGATGTTACAAATGAGCAGGAACCCATTGAAAAGCCACTCTATTGTTTTGTCCCAAATCTGTGGTGTTCTTCTCAGATGTATCTTTCGATTTCTGAATTGATGCTAAAAGGTTCTCTTTCTATTCTTTGCTAGAGTCTGATAAGAGGTTTTTTTGTTTTCTTTAACAATTTTTGGTCATCTACTAATTCGTTAAGTTTGTTCAGGACGATCATGATGGTCTTCATTTCTGTGTCGCGAAGTTACTATACTATTTTCCTGAAGATTTGCTGATTTGATAATTTCTCCACCGTCTTGTTGTAAGATAACACCGCTGCCTCCGTTCTAACGTCTTCAATAACCAATCCACTTGTCCATGCTCTCAAATCCGCCGTCCCTAATTCTTCTAGATATTAGTATGCTCGTCAATTTTTAGTCTCTTCGGGTTCAGATTTCTTGATATTACCCAGATTGAATAGCTACAGTGATTTCCGCTTTATTCTCCCATGGTGGTTTGTGGGGCAGGTCTCCATCTGTTTTTCGGCATGTTTTTAATTACTAGCCTATTGGCGTTCTCTATACCGACATTTATCCAGTTACTTGAACTTTTTAGTCTGGTTTTACCCGACTCCTTTACACATTCCCTCAAAGGATTGCTCTCTTCCCTTCTAAGCGCCTTTTCATATAACTTTACTGCTTTAACCTCCACCATGTGTTTTATAGGTGATTTTTTTCTCGCCATTGATTTCATGCCCTTTTGGGCAAGTGACAGCTTTTTCGGTGGTCTTATCACTAAGGCCCTCCACGAAACCAACCGGCAGCGCCTGTCATATAACCGTCTTCTTTTGTTTAGTTGTGGAAGTACTCGTAGTTTGCTAACGGTCAATTGGGAGTTTCCAGGCCTCCCTGCATCTACCAAGCGAGTTCATATCTCTAGAATATGCACTTTTGCGCGGTTTATTGTGTAAGTTTGATTTGACATCATCATAAAGAGGTATTTTTATAAGGAGTGATCTTCTTCTAGTTTGTATTAAGAGTGTTCCGTCTCCTAGACCAGTTGCTATAAAGCTAACGAGCGACTATGCCCGGGAATATCTGGTTTTCCAGCGCCATACACGCGCTGTTTGTACCTCTCTCTTTAGTTGAAAACCGCCTCGCCACGTGAAGACAGAGAATGAGGGGCGTGGTGTGAGGATGCTATATCTGACGCTTGAATTTAAATGCCCGGAATTGTTCAGGCTCCGACACTCTCACAGGTGTCACACTCATCGATGTTGGTGCAGCTGATAGAATACCTGCATGCTAATCAAAAGGTTTCTGGTTCGAATCCTGCTCTATACTCATGATGGGCAAATACTCCGAAATGGATGTCCTGCTAGTATGATTGTTTATGAATTATATTTAATTTCTGTAATAAATTGAATTTTAAGTAATAAGTAGGTAATAATGCAAATTTCACAAACATATAATTTTCTTATTAAAGTTGAACATTTATTTATATTTTTTTAAAGAGATAATTGTCAAACAATTTTAATAACTTATGAGATCGCACATAAATGGATTTTCATTAAAATGGCTTATTTCTAAATATAGTAAACGGTACCTTGAACTAAACTAAAGATCAGAATATCATCTACATTAAATAAATAAAATAGAATATCCCCTAATAACTCATTAAATTGTTGAGAATACCGAATCATTTTTATTTAGTTTCAAACTATTACAGATAAATTTAAGCATATTAACACCGGTTTTTCGGCAACCATTATTATCTTTAGCTCTATGTATTTATGGGCAATCTAGCTGAAAATATATAAACATTAATTAGAAGACTTGAATTATTAATTATGATTCAACTTTTTCCAATAGAATTCTATATATTGAACTATTTTTACTGATTTTTCTCGATATCTATGGCCAAAGCAATTGTATCGAAAACCAAAAATGATGGAGTATGTGCAATTTTCGAGGCCTATTAGGTCATTTAAATTTGACAAAGTTTGGTGCTTTTATCATTCTTGTAACTAAATTACCTTATTTTCTAACTAAGCCACTATGAATTTGTATTATTTCAGTTGTGGGAACACTAATTCATACAGACATAGATATAATTTATTATCTATGGGAGATTCATATAAAAGTTTGACATCTATCTCAAGGCAGTCCGGGATTTTCTTGTTCAAATATTTGGAAACCCTGTCCAAATAATATTATAGAGATAAGGGGAAATGCAGTTTTTTATCTCTAACTTTCTTTAGAAGTTTTAATTGTAACTATATTCATAGGTTTGTTTCCTTAATTGTTTACATGTTTGATATGATAAGTTTGTTGGAGGTAGAGTCATAGACTACTGAGTAGAGTTGCTTGCAATTAATTACCCCATGCTCACCACAACATAGTAAACAATCGAAATCCGATGACTTAAGTTTAAATTATCATCACAGGCATGAGCTGTTATTTAATTTTCTCTGATTATGACATAATGTGAGATTTCACAATTCTTTTGGCTTTCTGATATGTAGATGTTAAAAATGTACAAATGTCGCATGTTACCACTCGATAGAGAAAGTCCATTAAAATCAAAACAACTATTAAAAATTGGAACTCGCTTAGAACATAATCGGCAGCAACACAGGCCAATCGAAACAATTTATAACAACCAAAAAACCTGAAGATCAGGGCAACAAGAACAAAAATTGCGTCGTCCAATATTGGAACCTGTAGGAAAAACAGCAACTTCTAATTCAAAAACTAGAAAGTACACAGATGATTCAACACACAATGAATCAACTCGAATGCTATCATTTACAGACTCATTAAGCAAACAATATAGTATACTAGAAAGGCTCAGTTGAGATTTCATTTTATTAGTTTGTTTTTTTATTAATTTTTTTCTACTAAGTTTATGGAAGCGGCGTTCTTGTTGTAAATAGTTCTCAAATTTACGGATGATTTATTTTTGCTTACTTTTTAATTTAATGTAAATTAACCTCCTGGAGATCAATATAATAGTGACGTAATAAGCGACATTGCTGCTATTTAACTATTTACACATTTCATATAAATTTAGACTTTTCAAAATAGTGTAACTCTGGTTGCATCAATAACATCGACTTTCTGCACATTGTGCCCTAAAGTTATGCGTACATTTCTGAAGCATTGAAGATTATACTTTTACAGAAAACCAAAAAAAGTTTTTGAGTTACCATTTATGCAAAACTTATCCTGAAATTAGCGAAAGAATTTGTATCCAGTGAATTACTATATACATAGATATATAAATTTTCATAGATTTCTATGACTATATGTATTTTGAAAATCTATGTTTCAAGTTGTCACGTTCACAGATAAAGGTACTGAGTATTCATGTCATCAAAGGCATATTTGTATTAAAGAGTACACAGGGAAAGTTTATTCAAAACATCTTACATAGTCATCATAATGTTCTGCTACCATCTAAGGAGATGCTTGGCCGCCTTCGACAGTCGCTTTTTTACAGGTGCTCTCTATCTAGAACAATCTTGTACACTTTCTGCTGCCACATCATCACATTATTGATGTATTGAGTATTGGGGTGGCCTCTACGCCTTTTCCTGGTGGGTTGTAAAGCTGCACGTGTTTGGCTAACTGTTGCTCAAGACGACGATAGATGTGCCAGAAGTAAATCAGCTTCCGCCTCTTGACAGCAGACAAAAGTTCTCTCTTTCCAAATGGATGTTAACTGACGGCACATCTCTTTCGCAATTCCAAATTTTACACGATCACCTTCTGAGCAATCCCCATCGCCCATCATTATTAACGTATTCGATGTTTGTACCGTCTACTACAATGACCTCTGTATAG
This sequence comes from Parotoplana pacifica, assembly GCA_034780595.1. Taxonomy (NCBI): domain Eukaryota; kingdom Metazoa; phylum Platyhelminthes; order Proseriata; family Otoplanidae; genus Parotoplana; species Parotoplana pacifica. Next base: position 3,874 of record JAUYWI010094831.1, on the reverse strand, counting down.
TCTACTGGTTGGCACGTCATTACTTAGGTATTCTTTGAATTTAGTTCCGGCTTTGCTCACCCGGTACAGCATTTTCCATGCATTGCGATGATTCTCTCCTATCAAAGCTGTGTCTCCAGCATATCAAAAATTTGCTATTCGGCTGTCAGCCACGCGAACCCCAAGACTTGCAAGATCTGCCTCCTTCATGTATAGTGTATCAGCATAGAATAATAAATATATATACAGAGGTTTCAAAAAGCCGTCATATACAGTGAGGTGCATAGACATTAAAGTATATGGTAGGCGATTGTGACATTGAGATACTTTTGGAGTGAATTTTCCTATGTATTTAAACTCCAGCAACTTTTTAGTATGTAGTTATAGATAGCTTTTTCGATGGATAGCTCTGCTCAGAGAATACAGTCAAATCTCTGATCAATTATAATTTAAGTTCGAATTTGTTTGAGCGGGTAGTTAACTAGCATAATGAATGAATAACCTCTCTATAGTTATTAGAAAACGTTATTTGATATATCGGGAGCTAGAAGTTGTTGGATTTTAAAGGATAAATATATGAACTCCTATATTCAGTCTTTGTCAGATAAGAATTTTTGATAGGATTTTGTTTAATTGTTTATATTTATTTCTAAACAAATGAATGAGCAGAAGAAGGTAGATAAAACTACAATTCAACGGCAAGCAGGTCCTGAATCTAGCAAAAGAGGTCAGACAAATAAAACAACAATGCGTTTAGTTGGGAATGCAAGTCCAAGCTCTACAGAACACAATCAGGAAAGTCAAGTAAAATCTCCACCACATACTACAGGAAGATGTGAGGACTCGAAAATAAAAAATAAACTGGCTAAACCACCCTCTAGCACACCGTCTTCAAAATCAAAGAAAAAGAAAGCACGAGCAAAACGCCGTCGACGACGTCATCGAAAACGAAAACGTAGTATTCGTTTACGCAAAGTTGGTGGTAGGAAAAAAAAGAAAAAGAAAAAGAAACGACCACCAGGTTCCAAAGGCGGGTGTAGAGGTATAATTGAGGGGATGATAGGTGGTGCAGGTGGTGCAGGTGGTTGTGGAGGTAAAGTTCCGCCTTATGTTCGGCGCAGATATTTACCACCTGTTGGCTTGGATGACTTAAAGCAATCAAAAGACGTGGAAATTAAAGAATTACAAGAACAATTTGAACAAACAAAATTGGAGAGAATAGAGATGGAAGAAAAGGAACAATCTCGAATATTGGAACGTAAAATAGAAAATGAATTAGGTGAACAAGAAAGAGAGGAAGAAGATCGAGAGTTTAAAAAAATTGCTGACAAAAATAACGCCAATTATAGAATTAAAAAGAAACATCAGTTTGAAATTAAGCAAATTTCAAATGATTACGAACGACAACTGGTAGCCGCCATAAAAACGGCAAAGAAGTATCGTTGCCAAATACAACAAGACGAGTTAGATACTCTTAAGTTCGAAGAATATATCAATCAAACGGAGAAAAATATAATCAAAATTTGGAAAGTTGCAGATGAGCAAATTAGAATAATTAAAAATAAATCCCCCCCAATAATAGAATTAAATAGCCAAAGAAATCAAAATATCAATAATACTTTGGTAAAAATGAGAAACTTTGAAACCTGGAAGTCCACTGGTTTTGTCAATACACTTCAAAAGTTGCATACAATGGAATCCAAAAAAATGGAAAATGTGAAAACAGCTTTGGAACTCTTAGTGAAAAACGCAATTGTGGTAATTAAAGAATTGTTCGAGAAATTAAAAGAAGTAGCGTTAATTGAAATGAAAACTTCATCAGTAATAATGAAACAGTTGGACGACAAAACGAAGTTTAAAGAGGACTTAGAATTTGTTGCAAGGTTAAACTCACTGAATTCTTTGGAAATTGAAATGAGCTGTAATGTAGTAAAACGAGATAAATTACTAGTCGCAATGGAAAACGCTAAATCAAATGAAGCACTAGCCAGATTACGTACCTTGAAGAAAGTAGAATCGTTAGGTGCAGGAAAGACAGTTGCTAGTATCAGTGTATCTGGAAGAATGCGAAGTGGTGAAGGCTTGGAATTGAATGTGCCACCACTATTAAAAAGATATGGCGTACGCCAAGAAATGGTTGGTCTTGATAATATCAACGAGTGTTTCAACAATGTGAATATCAATTGGTCCACTTATATAACACACCAACTAGAACATCTTAGCAAGACAAATGTTGAAGTGGGGCAACTGATGGAACGTTTAACTATGAAATTAGCTGAACAAGACAAACTCGGAATTGAGAAAGAATTTCTGCGAAAGCAGCGACCAATGTCATATGATATCATAGAAACACCAGATATTGACGAAGATGATAGTGACGATGACGATTCTACATGAAGTAAAGAAGATTTTCAAGCAAATTGTAGTAGGTATATCCTTTTAAAAATTACGGAAAGTTACTGTACACCTTTGATATGTGTTAATACAGAAGATAGTGTAACTAATAATTGCTTATTTGTTTTGTTCTAGTCGAAGCTTACAAAAATATGACTGGTACAAAATATAACAATCTGCATCAACAAATTGTTTTTATGAACTTAAGAAAGAATTGTAAATTTAGTTTATAAAGGATTTTGTATAGGTAGGCATTTAAGAAATGGAAATCAGACAATTATATCTCTGAAGCCAATGCATCATTCGATTGTAGGTATTTGAGATTCATTGGAATTATGTTGCTATGTAGTGCACTCACATCCAATGAGAACAGAACAATATATTGCTTCAATAGATACAGACCACTACTATCAACATTAAATTTTTTCTAAAATAAATTCTCATATCTAAACCTACGGCATAAGTTTTTAGCTCATGCGGCTGCCTAGGTAATAGGATCTCACAAGATTAATTACTTTTCCAACAGTTATCATTTAATGGCAAAAGTGTGTTAGCTCACACCATAAAATAATTGAAATGATCCTAAAAGTGTGTTAGCTCAAATCATAAAATAATTGAAATACGTTCAAAACTGTGTTAGCTCTTTAATTAATAAAAATTCCTTTATATTAGTAAATATACTCCTAAAAATAAACAATATTTACAAATTGATTTATTTTAATATTTCAAAATAAGTTGCATTATTTAGCATAGTACCTTGATAAAAAATAACTGATGTCATACACACAAATATTTTAAGACAAGTGTAAAATAATAACATTACTTTGACTTAAAATAGTAACATTTATAATAGGCATGTATTTTTAAAAAAATATAGCATTAATATTTCAAATTAGTTGCAATGATAAACTACTTTCAAACTTGTATCAATAGTATGGAACATGTATTACATGTATAACAGACTTTTAATACAATTTTTATATCTAAAAAAGTAGTTAGTTCATCGAAGTTTTTATTAATTAAAGAGAACACAGTTTAGAACGTTTTTTAAAAATTTTATGATATGAGCTAACACACTTTTATGCTTCTTTCAAATATTTAATTTTTGGCAAATAATAATAATTTATGTACGCTAGTAGTTTTTTTTATAAATCTTTGGTCATGGTGTTAAATTTGCTAATTATTAATTATTTAACTATATGCTGATTGATTTAACATAATTGATCATGGCTATTGTGCTCTTAGATTTTACCGTTTAGGACATTAATTTGGTCAAATAGCTCAAGTAGTTTATAGATAATAACAAATCTGTATTTAGACATCATCGATGTACATGTAAGTACTATACACATATATAATTACCTTTAATCGCCCATTTCTTCATCGCTATCTTCATCTTCGCTCTCCTCTGCTGGAATAATGTGGTATGACATTGGTCGTTGTTTTCGAACGAAATCTTCTTCTAATGTTTCAAATTTGTCTTGGTCTTGTTCAGCTAATG
>JAUYWI010094820.1:0-11965 GCA_034780595.1 Parotoplana pacifica | reverse complement strand
GTGTTTATTAATTGATGAAATCTTTGTTTTCACTCAATTTTATTTTAAAATTACTACCGAAGACCAACCTATTTAATTTTATTAATAATATAATTTCAACTAAATTTTATCTTTAACTAACTTTTTAAATATAGCAATTCTGATGTTAAATAGCTAAATAAACAACATAATTAGATTATATTAGTGTAAAAATATATTTTATGAAATTGATAAATTTTATTAGTTTCTTTGGGGCAGAAGTGTATTGTTTATCTCTATATAATTTATTAACTTGAATAATTGTCTAAGTTGCCTCTGCTTCAGTATGATTTCATATCTACATTATGTATACGTTTCATAAGTACTGGTCAGAATTTGTTTGCATAAGATTTTTAGGTCAACAGAAAAAAAAACTTATCAAGTCAAATTTGTTTTCGTATCGTAATTTTTGCCAATTTAAGTGTATAAAGTGATCCAGCTCAGGGGGGAGGCAGCTTTGCCCCCACATCCCCATTGAAGGTTCGTCTTCGGTTTGTCATTTTCGGCTTTAGTTGAATGTTGAATGGTTTACTATGTGAATATTAGCTGGAGTATAATTGTTCACTGGATCAACTATAATATTGTTATTTTTTCTTGTGTATGACTCTTCAGATCCACCATTTATTGATTGCTTTAAAAAATTTATTTTGACATGTGTAAATTAGTAGTTTAATCATTCATATCAATATAAACACATAATTATAACTATAAATTGATTTTCTAAGGGGTGACGTTAGACTTTACGAGCGTAAAATTACTTCGTGCATATATGATTCCATCTGGGTAACCTAGATAATAAAAAGAAATCATATAAACAGAGTTGCCACTTGTCCTAGTTTTTTCCGGACGTCCCAATTGCCCCGATATTCATATTATAAGCTAAATTTTTTTTTTCGAAAAATGGATGATATTTCACAAGTGTTTCAAATATATGATATAAAAAATAATATGCTATATAGTTGTATGCTATCTTCGTTTATTGATTTTGCTTAAGATGTTCTCATATTTATTTAAAATAAAGCCAACCTACTTTATTTTCATTTGTATAAAATTATTAACCCCTAACTACAAGTCTGATGAAGCTGAAATTTCATTTAAAAACCAGGAATTTCATGCATAACATTCGGAATCTATGATAGTTTTTGTAAAAATCGGATTGGTTTTAAAAGTTGGTATTATCCGACACAGTGGGAACTGAACCTGAGTCTGAAGATGCTATTTGTCAAGTATTTGCCCTTTTTTCTTTGCAACCAATCAAACTTTTAGACGACTTCATCTGTGTAGAATAGCATGGATTACAGGTAGAACACGGATAAATAAATTAATTTGTTGAATTTCGAGATTTTATTTTATTGTTAGAATAATTTGCTGAAGGGGCTAATAAATTTATCCCAACGTTTTCTCATTCTTAAGAACCACCCAAACACCATTCTAGCATAGGTATACAGCGGTACCCAAAAGATTTCGTTTTTGATAGCTTTCTAATGACAAAAAGGTGATAAATTGCGAGTTAACATATTAACAAAACTTATAAGAAAAATATTTATTTCTAGTAAAGGTTTTTATGGTCTATAATGAATTCAATCATTAGAAAATAGCTTTTCTAAAATTTATTCATTTGTTGTTTTTTATCAATGTGTTCAGTTTTAGTATTTGAATAATAACACAATATCTATTTTACGTATACATAGCTTATATAGTACATAAATTACAAAATTATTACCACATCAAAAGTCCTTTTCTAAGACATATAGTCACTTCTACATCATAGCTCCCTCTTTTACAAAGTCAAAATTCAGACATTTTCGGGGGACTTCGCACCAGCATCCCCCCTACACTTGGCGCATCTGTCTCGCAACAATGGATATCCTAATTTTCTTGTTCCATAGAGTGGCAACCCTATATAACCACATTTTAATATAAATAATATTAGTTATCTAAGGATTTTAATAAATGCCCTAAAACGGTGCCAGTAATACATGCACTAGTAAATGATGAGTTTAACATCGATGGCATAACAAAAGATTCGATATTTGTAAAACTGCTCAAATATGCGGATTAATGGATTGTATAATAATGGGCAGAATCAAATGAACATTACACTTAACAATCAACAAGTTGAACAAGTCAAAACCTTCAAATACCTTGGAGCAATTATAACATGCAGTAACGAAATCCGCACAAGGATTGCAATGGCCGAAACGGCATTTATAAGAAGAAAATTACTAACAAAAAAATTACGAGTAGAAACAGAAGAAAATCGTGAAGATAATTGTATGGAGTATAGCACTATATGGAGCGGAAACATGGACATTTCCAGAAAAAGACAAGAAGAAAATTGAAGCTCTAGAAATGTGGATTTGGAGAAGAATGTAACAGATACATGGAAAGACATGAAGACAAATCAAGGAGTACTCCAACAAATCAAAGGAAAACGCTGCATGTTGGAAACAATAATCAGAAGAAAGAAGAATTGGATTGACCATATAATACGTGGAGAAGGAATTGTCAAAGCAATTTTGGAAGGTCGATTTCTTGGGAAACGTGGAAGAGGAAAACCAAGAAAGGGGATGGAAGAATTCAAACCAAACACCTATAGAGATTTGAAGGACCGGGCAGCTAACCGAGGACGGAGAAAGTGGATGTCATAGAATTGAACCTGCCTAATATCTAATTCGGCAGAACACTATAGATAGATAATAATTAATTTATTTCATATGATATATATCATATTTATGTATTCATTTGTGAGCTGCTTTAAAATCTTACTAAATCACTGCATATTACAAAATAGTGAGAGATTGATCACATTGCACGCTTGCAAATATCTTTTATTGATAGTATGATTTTTCTATTAGTTATACTAATCAGTAAAATAGTTTGGTGCTAATTTCTTAGGAGTCATAGTTTTGTAACGTTTATATAAAATTCGGTGAAACACGACGGAAAATTCTGGGTATAACAAGGATTGCAGCTCTGCTAAGCCTGCTATATGTTGTTCAATGTAAACTTGGTAATACAATATGCCAAGCATGACATTATTATTAATATGTATTATCAAATTTGAATCAATAATTATTGTATTTGTTGGTTGCAAATACGTTTCCAGTCATTAAACTATGTCTACCAATTTTAACACTGGATGTATTAGAAGATTACCAGAAACAGATCTAACAACAGTACTTTGGTGCTCTAATTATACCTGTTTCAAGCGGTCACCAGAACAATTTTATAATTTCTTACCTGTGATTTTCCCATGTTCTCTTTCCCCTTTTTATTATCCACACCTATTATTACATTTATAACATCATTATTGAAGAAATGATTTCCAAGATGGGATATTTTCACAAATTGGCATAACTAACAATAACAACACGAAATAACGAAATGACAAACCATCAAACGTCTAGCAGCAATCTTATTGACAATAATGTATTTAGTTTTACCTAAGTGGCTGACGAGTAGAATGCTATTTTTTACATATCTATATATATTTTATAATTAATTGTTTCAGATGCATACTATAACTGCTCCATTCCAGGTATTGTATTTTATGTTGTTATTTGGTTAGTGTGATGTAATTTATCATCAGAATTAACCAATGAAAATCAATCAAAAACTAAACTCGCACAAACAAAATATGAACACTTGAGACTGGGGGAGGAAGATAATCACTTCCTAAACTAACGTACTTCTTATATGGACCGATTGGCTGAAATTTGGCGCACACATACCCATACATATCAATAAAATAGATTCCCATTTTATTTTACTTTATAATAAATATTGGGCCTTCAAAGCGGTCATATGACGTCAGCAAGTCAGGAAAATAGACCCTTTTTACTTTGCATGCTTTCCAATGATTGATCTTTTGTCAAAACCACTAAATTCCAACTTATCCACTAAAATTATCTTATTAATCAGAAGATTGTTATACATATTTGATAAACCTATTTTTACATACGTGATAGATGAGGGGGTAGCCCCAGAGAATTTCATACTTCCCGTGGATGGATAGGGCTGAAATTTGGAACACAGGTACATTGGAAAGATTTATTGACATTTTTTATGAATAAGGGACCGAACTAAGGGCTGATGATATCACCACGTCCAAATTTGTTGTGTAGGTTCGCTATGACTTAAATAATATAAATCTAGATATTTTAAACAAAATTATTGATATCGATTTTTGACCTAAAATCACTTAATTGTCTTTAAATTTCAAGCGAAAGATATCCCTTTTTTGCTGAAACCTGATATTTTTAATCCAAGATAAGGTAGTGAATTTTGAGATGGCTTATAGTAGTTACTTTTATGGTTTCTGAGATATGAGAACCACTAGCTCAAGATAGGTCTGCTAAAATTGATATCTATGGCAAGTCAATAGCTTTTTACCACTTTCTAATTCATTTTGGTTAATGTTTGATTGAATTCAGTCACTAAAATAGAACTTTTAAAATTCGAGTTTTAATGCGTCTTTTAATACGTTTAATACGTCTTTTAATACGACTTAGGATAAAGCTAGGATAGTTTTACTTGGCACACCAACAAAGTAGCAGATAAGGAGTAAATAGATATACCAAATTCTCAATTTATGAGTAAATAAAATTTCCCATTATATATATGACAACTTTCACCTAGCAAATAATTAAAATAACAAATAAAAACTGTGTGAAATAGAAAATTAATATATAAATAAAAATAAAAGCGCTTTCGACAACTAAAGATTTGTCTTCATCCGTTAGCAATAAAAGAATTTAAAAAAACAATTGATAGATGAATGATTAGGTTAACTAGAAACATAAATTAATAAAAAACGGAAGTAATCAGCAATAAAATTGAGATTAAGAAAACATAGAAAGAAAATCAGAATTGAAAGATATGAAAATTGGAAAAGGGGGATTTTGAAAAATAAATTAGGTAGAATCTAAACGAAAGTTAAATGATATTATAAAAATTTTCAACGATGTTATTGTGTCTTTGATTTATGCCAGTTGGATTTGAGCATTTTAATTTATCAATATAAAGATCTTCATAAAACAATCTGTCACTCTAACATCTAATTGGACGTTAGATGACAGATTATTTATAGGATTTTCATATCTAAATATTTACAAAATATTAGTCAATTTTATCATATTTGTTACTTTATGGATTGCTTTTTTTATTTATAAAAAATGCGTTTTTCCAATTTTGACCAAACTTCATGTTTTCAGAGCAATGAATGTCAATCGATTTCGAAAATCAAACCGAAAGAAAATCTATCAAAAGATTTGGAACAAAATTTCATTAAACTGATGCCAGATTTCATGCTAATTGGTTGGGGAATTTTTGAGCAATTTGATACATGCTAGGAGGGGTGCCACCATTCCAACCACGGAAGTTCTCGAAGGCTGATGTACAATTAAAAACTATTTTTTTATTTCAAGAACATTAACCCCCTAATTTCAAAATGACTCGTTAATTGATGCCGCTACTGTCACAATTCACCATCAAATATAGTTATTTTTCCTTTTAAATTTCAATATTAGCGATATTTTTGTTCTTATGTACCTACTTGGCAATTGTTTCAAGATACTCAAAACTGACATTTTTTCTGTGATGAATTTTCCAAAATACTTATGTACCCAATTTCAGCTCATAATCGATCAATGAAAAGTATTGTTTTTTTATAGGGGAGAATTAATTGTTCATCTGCCATATTTTTTTAGTAATTTAATTATTTTGGATAGTTTACATAATTATGTTGGTTCATAATAGTGACATTTCATCAATTGATTTTTATCAGTTAATTCTGATGCACTTTTTATTAAAGAACCCATTTAATGGATCAAGTAGAAAGTTTCTAGAAGACTCATGTTAACCAATCAACTAAATAGTCGTTAACGAATGAAATGCAAAACTGTTTAAATGTATATAAAAGTAGAAATTTAGAAAAAAGACAAAACCCTGTAAAAGTAAAAATTAAAACTAGGATCATAAAGTCCAATAATGTCATTGAGAATCTCGTTTCTACCAAAGCTGTATAGCATGAAATAAAACTCTGTAACAGTTGACATGAGTTTTAAACTAATGATTTTCCTACTTATAGGTCGGTATATACATATATACTTAATAATAACTGTTGTCCTAATTGTAAATTAACCTAATTTTAATTTAAGTAATTCATTTTTATAATTTTTAAAATTGGAAACGTCATTTTTTACTCATCTATCTGACTTCTTTGTATAGCTTTCTAAATACCTACAATCTTGACCCTTCGTGGTCACGGGGCTTGGGGGCGGGGGAATGACTCCCCTGACGAAAATCGGAAATTGCTCGAAAACACTTCAAACAATTGGAATAGAATTTAGTATCAGTGTACTAAATTCTCTTTCGTTTTTTTAATGTTAAAAATACCCTTAGATTAATATTTGTACCATATATATTCCGGGTTTAAAATATATTTCTCCATAGGGTGCAACCTAAGATCCAAATATTTTTAAAATTTTTGCCATATAAAAAACTTATGAATTGTTTTTTAAACCCTGGAGAAATGTTCCAAGCTACACATCTCTAAAAAATTCAGAAAACAATATTCACCAAAAAAAAGTTTTACTGTGCCCAAATTTAGCCATCTCTGAAAATCCCATATAGGTATGTATTTAGATAAAAAAAAAATTGGAAATTTATTCATAAATTGAGAATATTCGATATTTCATTAGAATATCTTCAAATTTGGAATATATACGTTTCATCTGATACTTTATCAGTTTGCCAAGTAGAAATATAACTATCTAAAGTCTATAAATGAGGTCAACTGAGTTTATGCTTAAGCCCGAACATTGCATCAAAAGGATTTCATAACTTGAATTCAATAAAAAGCACTGAAAATGATTTAGAAAGTCATAATAAGCTATTATAAACCATTTCGGGTGATTAACTTGCCTTAGAAAACATTTACATTAAAAGATCAAATTTAGCAGACTTGCCCTGAACTGTTGGCCCTCTTATCTCAGGAACTATAAAAATGAGCCATCTCAAAAAATATTTTACATTGTGTTAGATACTTTATGGATTATAAATCACAAGTTTTTAGAGCCAATTAAGTTCATTTTTGGACCTGGTGATATCATCGGCCTCTAGTTCAGCCCCCATATTGAATATTTTAAAGAAAAATTGTCGATGAAATTTTTCCAAATTTTATCCCAATCGAATCACTGGCGGTATGAATTCCTAGGGGTGGGGTAATACCCGTCCTGTGTATTTTTTCAAAATTGCTCGAAAACGACGTAACTAATTTACTTGAGTGGAATCCGCGTACCAAATTCTATTGCCGATTTTTGACATAAAATATTTTTGTCCCCCCGCCAAGGTCATATGACGGGCCTCTGAAAAAAAATGTTTGGTCCTAGAATATATTAGTTTTACAAAAATTGAATTCTGAATCTAAATATTAATAGAATTGATTATTATTTGGTAGCTAGACTATAACACTATTGTTTTTTTTCCAATATTTATTTTATAACTAGAGTGCAACCTGAAAGCAAAAAAAATCAATAATTTTTTTTGAATTATACAAAAATCGCTGAATTGATTTTCTTCAAATCTGTGGAGGTGAATCAGCACTATATTGCTAGTAACTAGAAAGTTTCATTAAAAAAATATTGCTCCAAAAAAAGTTATGAGATGCTTTGTGTCAAATATTACCTATATGTTTATGAAAATTATAATATTTGTATAGGAAAAATGGAAAATTTAATTTCCTAATAAAATATGCATTCATACTCGTATTTGACACATCAATTCTTTATCTTGTATGTTATGAGGGTACCAAGTAAAAAAAAGTCAGCTTTATCCAAAGTTAGAAATTGAGGTTCACTGATCTTGGGACTGGACCCAACCAATGCATTAAAAATCAATTTTTCTGAAATTCAATTATAGGGTAGAAACCCATAGAAATGACCTAGAAACTACTATTAAGCTATTTTAAATCAAATAAGCCATTTATATGTGAATAAATTCACGTTTAAAAATTTTTATGGACCTGCCCCAGTATACTGACCTCATAGACCACCAGCAATAAAAGTGAGGCATCCAAGTTTCTATCTAATACATTATTTTAAATGCCATCCTAATATAAATCTTAAATTTGAGCATGATGGGATGTTTGTTTGGATTGTAGAGCCATTTAAGTAATTTTGGCCAAAAATTAATCGGATTTTTTTTATTGAATTTATGTTACTGAGTGGCTTTTGGACCTGATGACGTCATAGGCGCCCTTGTCGATTTTTTTCAAAAATTATTGTCGATGAATCTTTGCAAGGTACCTCTGTACCAAATATCAGCCCAATCCATCCACCGGAAGTCTGAAATCCCCTCATTATCCGTGGCTTATGTGAAAAGGTTAAGGTGGCCCTGATACAACCATAGACTAATTCTATCTTATGGTACAATCCCTTCAATAGATAACAAAACAAGGCTACATAGGTACATATATGTTATTTTATTTTTTAAAAGTTAGCCAATTATTATTCATCTAAAAATTTATATGAAATTGAACCGAGACCATTTTGAAGTAGGTCAAGCTTGCAAAAGTTGGTTTATAAATCCTAATTCGGCTTTTAGTTTATAACACTCTCTTTAGCCAGTAATTCTCAATCTATAGCTAATTTTGCCTTTTAATTTATTTATTGTATTTTTTGTTAAAATCGATTGCTTTGTTTTACTGACAGATACGTCATCTGTGAATAATGAACACAAAAGTAAGTTGTCTTAACTTATTTTCATTTTCATTTCCAACTTATATTTCAAATTTAATTTTGTTTAGGGAAAACTATCTAATATCTATGACATTTTATAAATAATAAATCGCAGATCTGCAGATTGGAATTATGTATTCTGATTTGATTGAGTAAAAAATAGGAAAATTATTTATTTCTTTTTTTGACTTGCTATTCATAGTTGTTCCTTTTACCTACTCCGCTCACAGTAATTGATGATTATTTTAATGTAAATCTTTCCTAAAAAAACGCAAGTATGAAAAAATACATAGCCTGAAAATAGATATCTATTCTCTTGATGAGCAAGTATTATATCGCCCTTTCTAACCAGATTCTAGAGCCCACACAATAAAATGCAGATATATTTATTATTATTAACATTAAACTATAGACCTAGGTTAGAGTTATGCAGTTGCAAAGAAAGAGTTGTGTAAGTTGCCGTCACTTTCGGACACCATGTATAACGTAGGATTACTATTTTTTATCTAGCTGAAGAGTCTAATGAAAGTTGGTCAAGAAAATATGTTCATGTTGTAAACAGCGAATAAGATCCAATGGCTTTTGCAGTTAAAGTGAGCTAAATGTATACGTATGTAGTGGAAAATTAGTGTAATTAATTCATTTCACACATCTATCAGATTAATCCTGCTACTAAAACTCACCTTTTCTCTATATCTAATTAATACCTATCAGATTTTGTCAAAATGTACTTATTACCAAAGTAATTCTTTAATACCTGGTGGTCACTCCCCCTCCCCCGTTACCGACCAAGCATCTAAAACAACATTTACTGATCAAGGGTTAAGAAGATATCTGATATTCTCTTTAGTAAAATTTAGCATACATTTTATATGGACGCTTATTCTCATTGCTAAAACTTAGTAGTTTATAGTTTACTGTTTGTTTTAATAGAACTTTCTTATTGGTGAAGGCGCTACAAACTTTGATCCAGCTAACGTCAATCTCTTATTGGATAAACAATATCTGGTTATTTTTGTTCATGGATTATGGGGTGAATATAAACATTTACCATCTGATGATTGTTCCCCAGCCGAAGAAGCTAATGAACACCCTTTGTGTAATAGCTGGTTAGACCTTTTGGCATTGAAAAATCACCCACGAGTAACATTTCAATCTTATACAAGTGTTAGCGATGTTCAGTGTGGAAATACATCGGAACTATTCCCACTTGGAAGTTTATGTATCGTACCAGATGCACAAATTTTGGTATATACACAGCCAGGTTAGTGGGGAAACATTTTTATGATTTTGATTTTGTTTTGAGTTTGTATTGCCTATCTCTGCATGTTTTTATTTTATAGATACCCTGGACAGCCTATTAGAATTTATAGAATCAGAAAAAGAATGTGGAAAATTTTGTCAGATGAAATTAAGTTTTGATTGTCTTGATGGTCTACATAATCACAAGTAAAAATTTGTTTTCAGAAATAGATGTATAATTTCTACTAGATCTTGAATTAATTAATTTATGTTGATTTCATATTTTATCAACAGGATGAGAGGCAGTACCCTAGAATCATCCAGAATGGTAATTCTGATAGATCGACTTAAACAAGCATCTTGTCGTGGATTTGTTGAAATTATTTCTAAAAGATTTGGAAAAGTAGCAGGTTCCGTGTCACCCATATATCTGGATAAGATGCTGCAGCTGCAATACGATCTACAAACCCAATTTCGTCATTTCTGTCTAATTACTGGTGAGTTAGCTTGAGGTATAAAAAAATGATTATCTATTCATTTTATTAATGAATCTTAGCTAATTCATACACAGCTGCGATGATAACAAAATATAATCTTTTTTGAAATTACTCAAAATTGGCACCTGATTTTCATGAAATTTAAAACTAGGTATAAGTGATTTTTGAAACACGTGTTTTTGTCACTAAAATGTAAAATGATTAATTCGTATTCTTAAAATTGGTACCATGAAAGTTGATTCTCTTGATTTGTATTTAAGTAAATAAATATTTATGAAGATTTAGATAAAATGTCAAAGACATAAAATATTTTACTAGATAGATTGAGTAATGTTACGTATCATACGCCTATTATAATCAGTTAATAAAAATCTGCTATTTATTTATTCATATGCATAATAAATTATCCCATTAATTCTGTTACTAATAGCATATTCAAAATATGTCATTAACCATAGATAAACGTGTACAATATACATACCTAGATTAAGATTAAACAAAACCAACGTTTAATCAATACGAACTATATAGATAAACCCTGCAACTAACAATATCTATACTTGCTCACAAGTAATTTGGTTTAGTTTTATTGGTTTGGTTTTAGTTTTAAAATGCAGAAACATTTTAAGAACATTGTAATGAAGAAATGCTTTCATAATTGTTTTTACAAATCTAACTTTTAACCTTATAAAACACTTTGAAATTACGTATTTTTATTTTAAATACATGTTACTGTTAGTAGTGTATGCATATTTGCAAGGTAATTTCATTTCAAAGAGCTGTTCTTTTCTTGGTACATATTTAATTAATCAACGTAATAGTAACATGTCTCAGATGTAAAACATTTGAAATAACATGAAAATCTAATAAAGTAATTAATGCATTATTAAATGTTTTTACTATCTCATTTTAAAGCGATTTTTTTTCTTGCCAACAAAAATGCTTATTTGACCATATTGGATTTTTTTCTAATAAAAAATTCAAAAAAGAAGATTATTGATGTTTTGCACTTGGATTGCACCCTGGTCATAATTAATAATTTCAAAAACTCGAATTATGGGTTGTTCCAGTTAATTTCGCTTCTAAAAATTGCACTCTGATGAAGGAATACATTGCCTACGGAAGTCGTGACGTGATGAACATAAAGTTGATCTTCAAATTTATTATCACTATACTTTACATTTATTAATTTATTTTTAAATGATATATTTTAATATCAGCAGTTAAAAATATTTTACCAATGGTATCACCTGAAACACCCTAAAATATATTAAACAAAAAGTCTGGATACATAGGAGATAAACAAAATAAATATATTCCAGATTGTATATTCAAAATACATGTACAATTAAAGTATTAGATGATATTTAGTACAAAAGAAGTCTTATAAAACGTGTTCTACATGCTGTCCATTACTGGCAACACAACCGGCAACGTTTGAGAAAGTTGGCTTGAACTCTGCGAAGC